>CATIWC010003166.1:0-28531 GCA_948472305.1 Vicia faba | reverse complement strand
TTTATATCAAAATTCATCAAATTTACTTAAGATTTCTCCATTTTTCATCAGATTTTCTGCAGATTTATATTTGCTTCAAATTTCATAAGTTTTTTTATTTCATCATAATATCTTTAAATTTATTCTCACTTAAAATTTCATCAGTTTTTTCTTCAGACTTATGATTACTTCAGATTTCATCATATTTTCTTCAGATTTATGCTTAAGTCAGATTTAATCATATTTTCTTAAGATTTACATTCTCTTCAAATTTCATCAGATTTTCAACATAATTCATCACAATTTCTTCAAATTTTATGTTCACTTCAAATTTTATAAAATTTTCTTCAAATTTCATCTGATATCCTACAAATTTTTGTTTACATCAAGTATTATCAGTTTTTTTTTATTTCATCCGATTTTCTTCAGATTTATATAGACCTAAAATTTATTGAGTATTTCATCAGATTTTTGTTCACTTCAAATTTCGTCAGACTTTGTTCAGATTTAATCAGATTTTCAGATTTAGGTTCCACTCAATTTCATCAAATTTTCTTTTGATTTACTTAACATTTATTTTCACTTCATAATTCATCAGATTTAACCATATTTTTATAGACTTATGTATTACTTCAAGGTTCCTAAGATTTTCTTCAGATTTAAGTTTATATCAAAATTCATCATATTTACTTAAGATTTCTCCATTTTTCATCAGATTTTCTGCAAATTTATATTTGCTTCAAATTTCATCGGTTTTTTTTATTTCATCATATTTTCTTTAAATTTATTCTCACTTAAAATTTCATCAGTTTTTCTTCAGACTTATGATTACTTCAGATTTCATCATATTTCTTAAGATTTATGCTTAAGTGTCAGATTTAATCATATTTTCTTAAGATTTACATTCTCTTCAAATTTCATCAGATTTTCATCATAATTCATCAGAGTTTCTTCAAATTTATGTTCACTTCAAATTTCATAAAATTTTCTTCAAATTTCATCTGATATCCTACAAATTTTTTTTTACATCAAGTTTTATCAGTTTTTTTTTATTTCATCCGATTTTCTTCAAATTTATATAGACCTAAAATTTGATGAGTATTTCATCAGATTTTTTTTCACTTCAAATTTCGTCAGACTTTGTTCAGATTTTCAGATTTAGGTTCCACTCAATTTCATCAAATTTCATCAAATTTTCTTTTGATTTTCTTAACATTTATTTTCACTTCATAATTCATCAGATGTCACCATATTTTTATAGATTTATGTATTACTTCAAGGTTCATAATATTTTCTTCAGATTTAGGTTTATATAAAAATTCATCAAATTTACTTAAGATTTCTTCATTTTTCATCAGATTTTCTGCAGATTTATATTTACTTCAAATATCATAAGTTTTTTTATTTCATCATAATTTCTTTAAATTTATTCTCACTTAAAATTTCATCATTTTTTCTTCAGACTTATGATTACTTCAGATTTCATCATATTTTCTTCAGATTTATGGTTAAGTCAGATTTAATCATATTTTCTTAAGATTTACATTCTCTTCAAATTTCATCAGATTTTCATCATAATTCATCACAATTTCTTCAAATTTATGTTCACTTCAAATTTTATAAAATTTTCTTCAAATTTCATCCGATATCCTACAAATTTTTGTTTACATCAAGTATTATCAGTTTTTTTTATTTCATCCAATTTTCTTCAGATTTATATAGACCTAAAATTTATTGATTATTTCATCAGATTTTTGTTCACTTCAAATTTCGTCAGACTTTGTTCAGATTTTCAGATTTAGGTTCCACACAATTTCATCAAATTTCATCAAATTTTCTTTTGATTTTATTTTGATTTTCTTAACATTTATTTTCACTTCATAATTCATCAGATGTCACCATAGTTTTATACACTTATGTATTACTTCAAAGTTCATAAGATTTTCTTCAGATTTAGGTTTATATCAAAATTCATCAAATTTACTTAAGATTTCTCCATTTTTCATCAGATTTTCTGCAGATTTATATTTGCTTCAAATTTCATAAGTTTTTTTATTTCATCATAATATCTTTAAATTTATTCTCACTTAAAATTTCATCAGTTTTTCTTCAGACTTATGATTACTTCAGATTTCATCATATTTTCTTCAGATTTATGCTTAAGTCAGATTTAATCATATTTTCTTAAGATTTACATTCTCTTCAAATTTCATCAGATTTTCAACATAATTCATCACAATTTCTTCAAATTTATGTTCACTTCAAATTTTATAAAATTTTCTTCAAATTTCATCTGATATCCTACAAATTTTTGTTTACATCAAGTATTATCAGTTTTTTTTTATTTCATCCGATTTTCTTCAGATTTATATAGACCTAAAATTTATTGAGTATTTCATCAGATTTTTGTTCACTTCAAATTTCGTCAGACTTTGTTCAGATTTAATCAGATTTTCAGATTTAGGTTCCACTCAATTTCATCAAATTTTCTTTTGATTTACTTAACATTTATTTTCACTTCATAATTCATCAGATTTAACCATATTTTTATAGACTTATGTATTACTTCAAGGTTCCTAAGATTTTCTTCAGATTTAAGTTTATATCAAAATTCATCATATTTACTTAAGATTTCTCCATTTTTCATCAGATTTTCTGCAAATTTATATTTGCTTCAAATTTCATCGGTTTTTTTATTTCATCATATTTTCTTTAAATTTATTCTCACTTAAAATTTCATCAGTTTTTCTTCAGACTTATGATTACTTCAGATTTCATCATATTTCTTAAGATTTATGCTTAAGTCAGATTTAATCATATTTTCTTAAGATTTACATTCTCTTCAAATTTCATCATAATTCATCAGAGTTTCTTCAAATTTATGTTCACTTCAAATTTCATAAAATTTTCTTCAAATTTCATCTGATATCCTACAAATTTTTTTTTACATCAAGTTTTATCAGTTTTTTTTTATTTCATCCGATTTTCTTCAGATTTATATAGACCTAAAATTTGATGAGTATTTCATCAGATTTTTTTTCACTTCAAATTTCGTCAGACTTTGTTCAGATTTTCAGATTTAGGTTCCACTCAATTTCATCAAATTTCATCAAATTTTCTTTTGATTTTCTTAACATTTATTTTCACTTCATAATTCATCAGATGTCACCATATTTTTATAGATTTATGTATTACTTCAAGGTTCATAATATTTTCTTCAGATTTAGGTTTATATCAAAATTCATCAAATTTACTTAAGATTTCTTCATTTTTCATCAGATTTTCTGCAGATTTATATTTGCTTCAAATTTCATAAGTTTTTTTATTTCATCATAATTTCTTTAAATTTATTCTCACTTAAAATTTCATCATTTTTTCTTCAGACTTATGATTACTTCAGATTTCATCATATTTTCTTCAGATTTATGGTTAAGTCAGATTTAATCATATTTTCTTAAGATTTACATTCTCTTCAAATTTCATCAGATTTTCATCATAATTCATCACAATTTCTTCAAATTTATGTTCACTTCAAATTTTATAAAATTTTCTTCAAATTTCATCCGATATCCTACAAATTTTTGTTTACATCAAGTATTATCAGTTTTTTTTATTTCATCCAATTTTCTTCAGATTTATATAGACCTAAAATTTATTGATTATTTCATCAGATTTTTGTTCACTTCAAATTTCGTCAGACTTTGTTCAGATTTTCAGATTTAGGTTCCACACAATTTCATCAAATTTCATCAAATTTTCTTTTGATTTTCTTTTGATTTTCTTAACATTTATTTTCACTTCATAATTCATCAGATGTCACCATAGTTTTATAGACTTATGTATTACTTCAAGGTTCATAAGATTTTCTTCAGATTTAGGTTTATATCAAAATTCATCAAATTTACTTAAGATTTCTCCATTTTTCATCAGATTTTCTGCAGATTTATATTTGCTTCAAATTTCATAAGTTTTTTTATTTCATCATAATATCTTTAAATTTATTCTCACTTAAAATTTCATCAGTTTTTCTTCAGACTTATGATTACTTCAGATTTCATCATATTTTCTTCAGATTTATGCTTAAGTCAGATTTAATCATATTTTCTTAAGATTTACATTCTCTTCAAATTTCATCAGATTTTCAACATAATTCATCACAATTTCTTCAAATTTATGTTCACTTCAAATTTTATAAAATTTTCTTCAAATTTCATCTGATATCCTACAAATTTTTGTTTACATCAAGTATTATCAGTTTTTTTTTATTTCATCCGATTTTCTTCAGATTTATATAGACCTAAAATTTATTGAGTATTTCATCAGATTTTTGTTCACTTCAAATTTCGTCAGACTTTGTTCAGATTTAATCAGATTTTCAGATTTAGGTTCCACTCAATTTCATCAAATTTTCTTTTGATTTACTTAACATTTATTTTCACTTCATAATTCATCAGATTTAACCATATTTTTATAGACTTATGTATTACTTCAAGGTTCCTAAGATTTTCTTCAGATTTAAGTTTATATATAAATTCATCATATTTACTTAAGATTTCTCCATTTTTCATCAGATTTTCTGCAAATTTATATTTGCTTCAAATTTCATCGGTTTTTTTATTTCATCATATTTTCTTTAAATTTATTCTCACTTAAAATTTCATCAGTTTTTCTTCAGACTTATGATTACTTCAGATTTCATCATATTTCTTAAGATTTATGCTTAAGTCAGATTTAATCATATTTTCTTAAGATTTACATTCTCTTCAAATTTCATCAGATTTTCATAATAATTCATCAGAGTTTCTTCAAATTTATGTTCACTTCAAATTTCATAAAATTTTCTTCAAATTTCATCTGATATCCTACAATTTTTTGTTTACATCAAGTTTTATCAGTTTTTTTTTATTTCATCCGATTTTCTTCAGATTTATATAGACCTAAAATTTGATGAGTATTTCATCAGATTTTTTTTCACTTCAAATTTCGTCAGACTTTGTTCAGATTTTCAGATTTAGGTTCCACTCAATTTCATCAAATTTCATCAAATTTTCTTTTGATTTTCTTAACATTTATTTTCACTTCATAATTCATCAGATGTCACCATATTTTTATAGATTTATGTATTACTTCAAGGTTCATAATATTTTCTTCAGATTTAGGTTTATATCAAAATTCATCAAATTTACTTAAGATTTCTTCATTTTTCATCAGATTTTCTGCAGATTTATATTTGCTTCAAATTTCATAAGTTTTTTTATTTCATCATAATTTCTTTAAATTTATTCTCACTTAAAATTTCATCATTTTTTCTTCAGACTTATGATTACTTCAGATTTCATCATATTTTCTTCAGATTTATGGTTAAGTCAGATTTAATCATATTTTCTTAAGATTTACATTCTCTTCAAATTTCATCAGATTTTCATCATAATTCATCACAATTTCTTCAAATTTATGTTCACTTCAAATTTTATAAAATTTTCTTCAAATTTCATCCGATATCCTACAAATTTTTGTTTACATCAAGTATTATCAGTTTTTTTTTATTTCATCCAATTTTCTTCAGATTTATATAGACCTAAAATTTATTGATTATTTCATCAGATTTTTTGTTCACTTCAAATTTCGTCAGACTTTGTTCAGATTTTCAGATTTAGGTTCCACACAATTTCATCAATTTCATCAAATTTTCTTTTGATTTTCTTTTGATTTTCTTAACATTTATTTTCACTTCATAATTCATCAGATGTCACCATAGTTTTATAGACTTATGTATTACTTCAAGGTTCATAAGATTTTCTTCAGATTTAGGTTTATATCAAAATTCATCAAATTTACTTAAGATTTCTCCATTTTTCATCAGATTTTCTGCAGATTTATATTTGCTTCAAATTTCATAAGTTTTTTTATTTCATCATAATATCTTTAAATTTATTCTCACTTAAAATTTCATCAGTTTTTCTTCAGACTTATGATTACTTCAGATTTCATAATATTTTCTTCAGATTTATGCTTAAGTCAGATTTAATCATATTTTCTTAAGATTTACATTCTCTTCAAATTTCATCAGATTTTCAACATAATTCATCACAATTTCTTCAAATTTATGTTCACTTCAAATTTTATAAAATTTTCTTCAAATTTCATCTGATATCCTACAAATTTTTGTTTACATCAAGTATTATCAGTTTTTTTTTATTTCATCCGATTTTCTTCAGATTTATATAGACCTAAAATTTATTGAGTATTTCATCAGATTTTTGTTCACTTCAAATTTCGTCAGACTTTGTTCAGATTTAATCAGATTTTCAGATTTAGGTTCCACTCAATTTCATCAAATTTTCTTTTGATTTACTTAACATTTATTTTCACTTCATAATTCATCAGATTTAACCATATTTTTATAGACTTATGTATTACTTCAAGGTTCCTAAGATTTTCTTCAGATTTAAGTTTATATCAAAATTCATCATATTTACTTAAGATTTCTCCATTTTTCATCAGATTTTCTGCAAATTTATATTTGCTTCAAATTTCATCGGTTTTTTTTATTTCATCATATTTTCTTTAAATTTATTCTCACTTAAAATTTCATCAGTTTTTCTTCAGACTTATGATTACTTCAGATTTCATTATATTTCTTAAGATTTATGCTTAAGTCAGATTAAATCATATTTTCTTAAGATTTACATTCTCTTCAAATTTCATCAGATTTTCATCATAATTCATCAGAGTTTCTTCAAATTTATGTTCACTTCAAATTTCATAAAATTTTCTTCAAATTTCATCTGATATCCTACAAATTTTTTTTTACATCAAGTTTTATCAGTTTTTTTTTTATTTCATCCGATTTTCTTCAAATTTATATAGACCTAAAATTTGATGAGTATTTCATCAGATTTTTTTTCACTTCAAATTTCGTCAGACTTTGTTCAGATTTTCAGATTTAGGTTCCACTCAATTTCATCAAATTTCATCAAATTTTCTTTTGATTTTCTTAACATTTATTTTCACTTCATAATTCATCAGATGTCACCATATTTTTATAGATTTATGTATTACTTCAAGGTTCATAATATTTTCTTCAGATTTAGGTTTATATCAAAATTCATCAAATTTACTTAAGATTTCTTCATTTTTCATCAGATTTTCTGCAGATTTATATTTGCTTCAAATTTCATAAGTTTTTTTATTTCATCATAATTTCTTTAAATTTATTCTCACTTAAAATTTCATCATTTTTTCTTCAGACTTATGATTACTTCAGATTTCATCATATTTTCTTCAGATTTATGGTTAAGTCAGATTTAATCATATTTTCTTAAGATTTACATTCTCTTCAAATTTCATCAGATTTTCATCATAATTCATCACAATTTCTTCAAATTTATGTTCACTTCAAATTTTATAAAATTTTCTTCAAATTTCATCCGATATCCTACAAATTTTTGTTTACATCAAGTATTATCAGTTTTTTTTATTTCATCCAATTTTCTTCAGATTTATATAGACCTAAAATTTATTGATTATTTCATCAGATTTTTGTTCACTTCAAATTTCGTCAGACTTTGTTCAGATTTTCAGATTTAGGTTCCACACAATTTCATCAAATTTCATCAAATTTTCTTTTGATTTTCTTTTGATTTTCTTAACATTTATTTTCACTTCATAATTCATCAGATGTCACCATAGTTTTATACACTTATGTATTACTTCAAAGTTCATAAGATTTTCTTCAGATTTAGGTTTATATCAAAATTCATCAAATTTACTTAAGATTTCTCCATTTTTTCATCAGATTTTCTGCAGATTTATATTTGCTTCAAATTTCATAAGTTTTTTTATTTCATCATAATATCTTTAAATTTATTCTCACTTAAAATTTCATCAGTTTTTCTTCAGACTTATGATTACTTCAGATTTCATCATATTTTCTTCAGATTTATGCTTAAGTCAGATTTAATCATATTTTCTTAAGATTTACATTCTCTTCAAATTTCATCAGATTTTCAACATAATTCATCACAATTTTTTCAAATTTATGTTCACTTCAAATTTTATAAAATTTTCTTCAAATTTCATCTGATATCCTACAAATTTTTGTTTACATCAAGTATTATCAGTTTTTTTTTATTTCATCCGATTTTCTTCAGATTTATATAGACCTAAAATTTATTGAGTATTTCATCAGATTTTTGTTCACTTCAAATTTCGTCAGACTTTGTTCAGATTTAATCAGATTTTCAGATTTAGGTTCCACTCAATTTCATCAAATTTTCTTTTGATTTACTTAACATTTATTTTCACTTCATAATTCATCAGATTTAACCATATTTTTATAGACTTATGTATTACTTCAAGGTTCCTAAGATTTTCTTCAGATTTAAGTTTATATCAAAATTCATCATATTTACTTAAGATTTCTCCATTTTTCATCAGATTTTCTGCAAATTTATATTTGCTTCAAATTTCATCGGTTTTTTTTATTTCATCATATTTTCTTTAAATTTATTCTCACTTAAAATTTCATCAGTTTTTCTTCAGACTTATGATTACTTCAGATTTCATCATATTTCTTAAGATTTATGCTTAAGTCAGATTTAATCATATTTTCTTAAGATTTACATTCTCTTCAAATTTCATCATAATTCATCAGAGTTTCTTCAAATTTATGTTCACTTCAAATTTCATAAAATTTTCTTCAAATTTCATCTGATATCCTACAAATTTTTTTTTACATCAAGTTTTATCAGTTTTTTTTTATTTCATCCGATTTTCTTCAGATTTATATAGACCTAAAATTTGATGAGTATTTCATCAGATTTTTTTTCACTTCAAATTTCGTCAGACTTTGTTCAGATTTTCAGATTTAGGTTCCACTCAATTTCATCAAATTTCATCAAATTTTCTTTTGATTTTCTTAACATTTATTTTCACTTCATAATTCATCAGATGTCACCATATTTTTATAGATTTATGTATTACTTCAAGGTTCATAATATTTTCTTCAGATTTAGGTTTATATCAAAATTCATCAAATTTACTTAAGATTTCTTCATTTTTCATCAGATTTTCTGCAGATTTATATTTGCTTCAAATTTCATAAGTTT
Source organism: Vicia faba (assembly GCA_948472305.1). NCBI lineage: Eukaryota > Viridiplantae > Streptophyta > Magnoliopsida > Fabales > Fabaceae > Vicia > Vicia faba. The sequence goes on along the minus strand of CATIWC010003166.1, from coordinate 19,442 downwards.
TTTTATTTCATCATAATTTCTTTAAATTTATTCTCACTTAAAATTTCATCATTTTTTCTTCAGACTTATGATTACTTCAGATTTCATCATATTTTCTTCAGATTTATGGTTAAGTCAGATTTAATCATATTTTCTTAAGATTTACATTCTCTTCAAATTTCATCAGATTTTCATCATAATTCATCACAATTTCTTCAAATTTATGTTCACTTCAAATTTTATAAAATTTTCTTCAAATTTCATCCGATATCCTACAAATTTTTGTTTACATCAACTTTTATCAGTTTTTTTTATTTCATCCGATTTTCTTCAGATTTATATAGACCTAAAATATCATGAGTATTTCATCAGATTTTTGTTCACTTCAAATTTCGTCAGACTTTGTTCAGATTTAATCAGATTTTCAGATTTAGGTTCCACTCAATTTCATCAAATTTTCTTTTGATTTTCTTAACATTTATTTTCACTTCATAATTCATCAGATGTCACCATATTTTTATAGACTTATGTATTACTTCAAGGTTCATAAGATTTTCTTCAGATTTAGGTTTATATCAAAATTCATCAAATTTACTTAAGATTTCTCAATTTTTCATCAGATTTTCTGCAGATTTTTATATTTGCTTCAAATTTCATCAGTTTTTTTATTTCGTCATATTTTCTTTTAATTTATTCTCACTTAAAATTTCATCAGTTTTTCTTCAGACTTATGATTACTTCAGATTTAATCATATTTTCTTAAGATTTACATTCTCTTCAAATTTCATCTGATTTTCATCATAATTCAACACAGTTTCTTCAAATTTATGTTCACTTCAAATTTCACAAAATTTTCTTCCAATTTCATCTGATATCCTACAAATTTTTGTTTACATCAACTTTTATCAGTTTTTTTTATTTCATCCGATTTTCTTCAGATTTATATAGACCTAAAATATCATGAGTATTTCATCAGATTTTTGTTCACTTCAAATTTCGTCAGACTTTGTTCAGATTTAATCAGATTTTCAGATTTAGGTTCCACTCAATTTCATCAAATTTTCTTTTGATTTTCTTAACATTTATTTTCACTTCATAATTCATCAGATGTCACCATATTTTTATAGACTTATGTATTACTTCAAGGTTCATAAGATTTTCTTCAGATTTAGGTTTATATCAAAATTCATCAAATTTACTTAAGATTTCTCAATTTTTCATCAGATTTTCTGCAGATTTTTATATTTGCTTCAAATTTCATCAGTTTTTTTATTTCGTCATATTTTCTTTTAATTTATTCTCACTTAAAATTTCATCAGTTTTTCTTCAGACTTATGATTACTTCAGATTTAATCATATTTTCTTAAGATTTACATTCTCTTCAAATTTCATCTGATTTTCATCATAATTCAACACAGTTTCTTCAAATTTATGTTCACTTCAAATTTCACAAAATTTTCTTCCAATTTCATCTGATATCCTACAAATTTTTGTTTACATCAACTTTTATCAGTTTTTTTTATTTCATCCGATTTTCTTCAGATTTATATAGACCTAAAATATCATGAGTATTTCATCAGATTTTTGTTCACTTCAAATTTCGTCAGACTTTGTTCAGATTTAATCAGATTTTCAGATTTAGGTTCCACTCAATTTCATCAAATTTTCTTTTGATTTTCTTAACATTTATTTTCACTTCATAATTCATCAGATGTCACCATATTTTTATAGACTTATGTATTACTTCAAGGTTCATAAGATTTTCTTCAGATTTAGGTTTATATCAAAATTCATCAAATTTACTTAAGATTTCTCAATTTTTCATCAGATTTTCTGCAGATTTTTATATTTGCTTCAAATTTCATCAGTTTTTTTATTTCATCATATTTTCTTTTAATTTATTCTCACTTAAAATTTCATCAGTTTTTCTTCAGACTTATGATTACTTCAGATTTAATCATATTTTCTTAAGATTTACATTCTCTTCAAATTTCATCAGATTTTCATCATAATTCATCACAGTTTCTTCAAATTTATGTTCACTTCAAATTTCACAAAATTTTCTTCCAATTTCATCTGATATCCTACAAATTTTTGTTTACATCAACTTTTATCAGTTTTTTTTTATTTCATCCGATTTTCTTCAGATTTATATAGACCTAAAATATCATGAGTATTTCATCAGATTTTTTTTCACTTCAAATTTCGTCAGACTTTGTTCAGATTTTATCAGATTTTCAGATTTAGGTTCCACTCAATTTCTTCAAATTTCATCCAATTTTCTTTTGATTTTCAATACATTTATGTTCACTTCATAATTAATCAGATTTCACCATATTTTTATGGACTTATGTATTTACTTCAAGGTTCATAAGATGTTCTTTAGATTTTGGTTTATATCAAAATTCATCAAATTTACTTAAGATTTCATCAGTTTTCATCAGATTTTCTAGAGATTTATATTTGCTTCAAATTTCGTCAGTTTTTTAATTTCATCATATTTTCTTTAAATTTATTCTCACTTAAAATTTCATCAGTTTTTCTTCAGACTTATGATTACTTCAGATTTAATCATATTTTCTTAAGATTTACATTCTCTTCAAATTTCATCTGATTTTCATCATAATTCATCACAGTTTCTTCAAATTTATGTTCACTTCAAATTTCACAAAATTTTCTTCCAATTTCATCTGATATCCTACAAATTTTTGTTTACATCAACTTTTATCAGTTTTTTTTATTTCATCCGATTTTCTTCAGATTTATATAGACCTAAAATATCATGAGTATTTCATCAGATTTTTTTTCACTTCAAATTTCGTCAGACTTTGTTCAGATTTAATCAGATTTTCAGATTTAGGTTCAACTCAATTTCATCAAATTTTCTTTTGATTTTCTTAACATTTATTTTCACTTCATAATTCATCAGATGTCACCATATTTTTATAGACTTATGTATTACTTCAAGGTTCATAAGATTTTCTTCAGATTTAGGTTTATATCAAAATTCATCAAATTTACTTAAGATTTCTCAATTTTTCATCAGATTTTCTGTAGATTTTTATATTTGCTTCAAATTTCATCAGTTTTTTTATTTCATCATATTTTCTTTTAATTTATTCTCACTTAAAATTTCATCAGTTTTTCTTCAGACTTATGATTACTTCTGATTTAATCATATTTTCTTAAGATTTACATTCTCTTCAAATTTCATCTGATTTTCATCATAATTCATCACAGTTTCTTCAAATTTATGTTCACTTCAAATTTCACAAAATTTTCTTCCAATTTCATCTGATATCCTACAAATTTTTGTTTACATCAACTTTTATCAGTTTTTTTTATTTCATCCGATTTTCTTCAGATTTATATAGACCTAAAATATCATGAGTATTTCATCAGATTTTTGTTCACTTCAAATTTCGTCAGACTTTGTTCAGATTTAGGTTCCACTCAATTTCATCAAATTTTCTTTTGATTTTCTTAACATTTATTTTCACTTCATAATTCATCAGATGTCACCATGTTTTTATAGACTTATGTATTACTTCAAGGTTCATAAGATTTTCTTCAGATTTAGGTTTATATCAAAATTCATCAAATTTACTTAAGATTTCTCAATTTTTCATCAGATTTTCTGCAGATTTTTATATTTGCTTCAAATTTCATCAGTTTTTTTATTTCATCATATTTTCTTTTAATTTATTCTCACTTAAAATTTCATCAGTTTTTCTTCAGACTTATGATTACTTCAGATTTAATCATATTTTCTTAAGATTTACATTCTCTTCAAATTTCATCTGATTTTCATCATAATTCATCACAGTTTCTTCAAATTTATGTTCACTTCAAATTTCACAAAATTTTCTTCCAATTTCATCTAATATCCTACAAATTTTTGTTTACATCAACTTTTATCAGTTTTTTTTATTTCATCCGATTTTCTTCAGACTTATATAGACCTAAAATTTCATGAGTATTTCATCAGATTTTTGTTTACTTCAAATTTCGTCAGACTTTGTTCAGATTTAATCAGATTTTCAGATTTAGGTTCCACTCAATTTCATCAAATTTTCTTTTGATTTTCTTAACATTTATTTTCACTTCATAATTCATCAGATTTCACCATATTTTTATAGACTTATGTATTACTTCAAGGTTCATAAGATTTTCTTCAGATTTAGGTTTATATCAAAATTCATCAAATTTACTTAAGATTTCTCCATTTTTCATCAGATTTTCTGCAGATTTTTATATTTGCTTCAAATTTCATCAGTTTTTTTATTTCATCATATTTTCTTTTAATTTATTCTCACTTAAAATTTCATCAGTTTTTCTTCAGACTTATGATTACTTCAGATTTAATCATATTTTCTTAAGATTTTCATTCTCTTCAAATTTCATCAGATTTTCATCATAATTCATCACACTTTCTTCAAATTTATGTTCACTTCAAATTTCACAAAATTTTCTTCCAATTTCATCTAATATCCTACAAATTTTTGTTTACATCAACTTTTATCAGTTTTTTTTATTTCATCCGATTTTCTTCAGACTTATATAGACCTAAAATTTCATGAGTATTTCATCAGATTTTTGTTTACTTCAAATTTCGTCAGACTTTGTTCAGATTTAATCAGATTTTCAGATTTAGGTTCCACTCAATTTCATCAAATTTTCTTTTGATTTTCTTAACATTTATTTTCACTTCATAATTCATCAGATTTCACCATATTTTTATAGACTTATGTATTACTTCAAGGTTCATAAGATTTTCTTCAGATTTAGGTTTATATCAAAATTCATCAAATTTACTTAAGATTTCTCCATTTTTCATCAGATTTTCTGCAGATTTTTATATTTGCTTCAAATTTCATCAGTTTTTTTATTTCATCATATTTTCTTTTAATTTATTCTCACTTAAAATTCCATCAGTTTTTCTTCAGACTTATGATTACTTCAGATTTAATCATATTTTCTTAAGATTTACATTCTCTTCAAATTTCATCAGATTTTCATCATAATTCATCACAATTTCTTCAAATTTATGTTCACTTCAAATTTCACAAAATTTTCTTCCAATTTCATCTAATATCCTACAAATTTTTGTTTACATCAACTTTTATGAGTTTTTTTTTATTTCATCCGATTTTCTTCAGATTTATATAGACCTAAAATATCATGAGTATTTCATCAGATTTTTGTTCACTTCAAATTTCGTCAGACTTTGTTCAGATTTAATCAGATTTTCAGATTTAGGTTCCACTCAATTTCATCAAATTTTCTTTTGATTTTCTTAACATTTATTTTCACTTCATAATTCATCAGATGTCACCATATTTTTATAGAATTATGTATTACTTCAAGGTTCATAAGATTTTCTTCATATTTAGGTTTATATCAAAATTCATCAAATTTACTTAAGATTTCTCCATTTTTCATCAGATTTTCTGCAGATTTTTATATTTGCTTCAAATTTCATCAGTTTTTTTATTTCATCATATTTTCTTTTAATTTATTCTCACTTAAAATTTCATCAGTTTTTCTTCAGACTTATGATTACTTCAGATTTAATCATATTTTCTTAAGATTTACATTCTCTTCAAATTTCATCTGATTTTCATCATAATTCATCACAGTTTCTTCAAATTTATGTTCACTTCAAATTTCACAAAATTTTCTTCCAATTTCATCTGATATCCTACAAATTTTTGTTTACATCAACTTTTATCAGTTTTTTTTATTTCATCCGATTTTCTTCAGATTTATATAGACCTAAAATATCATGAGTATTTCATCAGATTTTTGTTCACTTCAAATTTCGTCAGACTTTGTTCAGATTTAATCAGATTTTCAGATTTAGGTTCCACTCAATTTCATCAAATTTTCTTTTGATTTTCTTAACATTTATTTTCACTTCATAATTCATCAGATGTCACCATATTTTTATAGACTTATGTATTACTTCAAGGTTCATAAGATTTTCTTCAGATTTAGGTTTATATCAAAATTCATCAAATTTACTTAAGATTTCTCCATTTTTCATCAGATTTTCTGCAGATTTTTATATTTGCTTCACATTTCATCAGTTTTTTTATTTCATCATATTTTCTTTTAATTTATTCTCACTTAAAATTTAATCAGTTTTTCTTCAGACTTATGATTACTTCAGATTTAATCATATTTTCTTAAGATTTACATTCTCTTCAAATTTCATCAGATTTTCATCATAATTCATCACAGTTTCTTCAAATTTATGTTCACTTCAAATTTCACAAAATTTTCTTCCAATTTAATCTGATATTCTACAAATTCTTGTTTACATCAAGTTTTATCAGTTTTTTTTATTCATCCGATTTTCTTCAGATTTATATAGACCTAAAATTTCATGAGTATTTCATCAGATTTTTGTTCACTTCAAATTTCGTCAGACGTTGTTTAGATTTAATCAGATTTTCAGATATAGGTTCCACTCAATTTCATCAAATTTTCTTTTGATTTTCTTAACATTTATTTTCACTTCATAATTCATCAGATGTCACCATATTTTTTTAGACTTATGTATTACTTCAAGGTTCATAAGATTTTCATCAGATTTAGGTTTATATCAAAATTCATCAAATTTACTTAAGATTTCTCCATTTTTCATCAGATTTTCTGCAGATTTTTATATTTGCTTCACATTTCATCAGTTTTTTTATTTCATCATATTTTCTTTTAATTTATTCTCAATTAAAATTTCATCAGTTTTTCTTCAGACTTATGATTACTTCAGATTTAATCATATTTTCTTAAGATTTACATTCTCTTCAAATTTCATCAGATTTTCATCATAATTCATCACAGTTTCTTCAAATTTATGTTCACTTCAAATTTCACAAAATTTTCTTCCAATTTAATCTGATATTCTACAAATTCTTGTTTACATCAAGTTTTATCAGTTTTTTTTATTTCATCCGATTTTCTTCAGATTTATATTGACCTTAAAATTTCATGAGTATTTCATCAGATTTTTGTTCACTTCAAATTTCGTCAGACGTTGTTTAGATTAATAAGATTTTCAGATATAGGTTCCACTCAATTTCATCAAATTTTCTTTTGATTTTCTTAACATTTATTTTCACTTCATAATTCATCAGATGTCACCATATTTTTATAGACTTATGTATTACTTCAAGGTTCAAAAATTAAAAAAGCAAAAATATTTTTATATCAAAATTCATCAAATTTACTTAAGATTTCTCCATTTTTCATCAGATTTTCTGCAGATTTTTATATTTGCTTCACATTTCATCAGTTTTTTTTATTTCATCATATTTTCTTTTAATTTATTCTCACTTAAAATTTCATCAGTTTTTCTTCAGACTTATGATTACTTCAGATTTAATCAAATTTTCTTAAGATTTACATTCTCTTCAAATTTAATCAAATTTTCATCATAATTCATCACAGTTTCTTCAAATTTATGTTCACTTCAAATTTCACAAAATTTTCTCCCAATTTCATCTGATATCCTACAAATTTTTGTTTACATCAAGTTTTTTCAGTTTTTTTTATTTCATCCGATTTTCTTCAGATTTATATAGACCTAAAATTTCATGAGTATTTCATCAAATTTTTGTTCACTTCAAATTTCGTCAGACTTTGTTCAGATTTAATCAGATTTTCAGATTTAGGTTCCACTCAATTTCATCAAATTTTCTTTGATTTTGTTAACATTTATTTTCACTTCATATTTCATCAGATGTCACCATATTTTTATAGACTTATGTATTACTTCAAGGTTCATAAGATTTTCTTCAGATTTAGGTTTATATCAAAATTCATCAAATTTACTTAAGATTTCTCAAATTTTCATCAGATTTTCTGCAGATTTTTATATTTGCTTCAAATTTCATCAGTTTTTTTATTTCATCATATTTTCTTTTAATTTATTCTCACTTAAAATTTCATCATTTTTTCTTCAGACTTATGATTACTTCAGATTTAATCATATTTTCTTAAGATTTACATTCTCTTCAAATTTCATCTGATTTTCATCATAATTCATCACAGTTTCTTCAAATTTATGTTCACTTCAAATTTCACAAAATTTTCTTCCAATTTCATCTAATATCCTACAAATTTTTGTTTACATCAACTTTTATCAGTTTTTTTTATTTCATCCGATTTTCTTCAGACTTATATAGACCTAAAATTTCATGAGTATTTCATCAGATTTTTGTTTACTTCAAATTTCGTCAGACTTTGTTCAGATTTAATCAGATTTTCAGATTTAGGTTCCACTCAATTTCATCAAATTTTCTTTTGATTTTCTTAACATTTATTTTCACTTCATAATTCATCAGATTTCACCATATTTTTATAGACTTATGTATTACTTCAAGGTTCATAAGATTTTCTTCAGATTTAGGTTTATATCAAAATTCATCAAATTTACTTAAGATTTCTCCATTTTTCATCAGATTTTCTGCAGATTTTTATATTTGCTTCAAATTTCATCAGTTTTTTTATTTCATCATATTTTCTTTTAATTTATTCTCACTTAAAATTTCATCAGTTTTTCTTCAGACTTATGATTACTTCAGATTTAATCATATTTTCTTAAGATTTACATTCTCTTCAAATTTCATCAGATTTTCATCATAATTCATCACAATTTCTTCAAATTTATGTTCACTTCAAATTTCACAAAATTTTCTTCCAATTTCATCTAATATCCTACAAATTTTTGTTTACATCAACTTTTATCAGTTTTTTTTTATTTCATCCGATTTTCTTCAGATTTATATAGACCTAAAATATCATGAGTATTTCATCAGATTTTTGTTCACTTCAAATTTCGTCAGACTTTGTTCAGATTTAATCAGATTTTCAGATTTAGGTTCCACTCAATTTCATCAAATTTTCTTTTGATTTTCTTAACATTTATTTTCACTTCATAATTCATCAGATGTCACCATATTTTTATAGACTTATGTATTACTTCAAGGTTCATAAGATTTTCTTCATATTTAGGTTTATATCAAAATTCATCAAATTTACTTAAGATTTCTCCATTTTTCATCAGATTTTCTGCAGATTTTTATATTTGCTTCAAATTTCATCAGTTTTTTTATTTCATCATATTTTCTTTTAATTTATTCTCACTTAAAATTTCATCAGTTTTTCTTCAGACTTATGATTACTTCAGATTTAATCATATTTCTTAAGATTTACATTCTCTTCAAATTTCATCTGATTTTCATCATAATTCATCACAGTTTCTTCAAATTTATGCTCACTTCAAATTTCACAAAATTTTCTTCCAATTTCATCTGATATCCTACAAATTTTTGTTTACATCAACTTTTATCAGTTTTTTTTATTTCATCCGATTTTCTTCAGATTTATATAGACCTAAAATATCATGAGTATTTCATCAGATTTTTGTTCACTTCAAATTTCGTCAGACTTTGTTCAGATTTAATCAGATTTTCAGATTTAGGTTCCACTCAATTTCATCAAATTTTCTTTTGATTTTCTTAACATTTATTTTCACTTCATAATTCATCAGATGTCACCATATTTTTATAGACTTATGTATTACTTCAAGGTTCATAAGATTTTCTTCAGATTTAGGTTTATATCAAAATTCATCAAATTTACTTAAGATTTCTCCATTTTTCATCAGATTTTCTGCAGATTTTTATATTTGCTTCACATTTCATCAGTTTTTTTATTTCATCATATTTTCTTTTAATTTATTCTCACTTAAAATTTAATCAGTTTTTCTTCAGACTTATGATTACTTCAGATTTAATCATATTTTCTTAAGATTTGCATTCTCTTCAAATTTCATCAGATTTTCATCATAATTCATCACAGTTTCTTCAAATTTATGTTCACTTCAAATTTCACAAAATTTTCTTCCAATTTAATCTAATATTCTACAAATTTTTGTTTACATCAAGTTTTATCAGTTTTTTTTATTCATCCGATTTTCTTCAGATTTATATAGACCTAAAAATTCATGAGTATTTCATCAGATTTTTGTTCACTTCAAATTTCGTCAGACGTTGTTTAGATTTAATCAGATTTTCAGATATAGGTTCCACTCAATTTCATCAAATTTTCTTTTGATTTTCTTAACATTTATTTTCACTTCATAATTCATCAGATGTCACCATATTTTTATAGACTTATGTATTACTTCAAGGTTCATAAGATTTTCATCAGATTTAGGTTTATATCAAAATTCATCAAATTTACTTAAGATTTCTCCATTTTTCATCAGATTTTCTGCAGATTTTTATATTTGCTTCACATTTCATCAGTTTTTTTATTTCATCATATTTTCTTTTAATTTATTCTCACTTAAAATTTCATCAGTTTTTCTTCAGACTTATGATTACTTCAGATTTAATCATATTTTCTTAAGATTTACATTCTCTTCAAATTTCATCAGATTTTCATCATAATTCATCACAGTTTCTTCAAATTTATGTTCACTTCAAATTTCACAAAATTTTCTTCCAATTTAATCTGATATTCTACAAATTCTTGTTTACATCAAGTTTTATCAGTTTTTTTTATTTCATCCGATTTTCTTCAGATTTATATTGACCTAAAATTTCATGAGTATTTCATCAGATTTTTGTTCACTTCAAATTTCGTCAGACGTTGTTTAGATTTAATAAGATTTTCAGATATAGGTTCCACTCAATTTCATCAAATTTTCTTTTGATTTTCATAACATTTATTTTCACTTCATAATTCATCAGATGTCACCATATTTTTATAGACTTATGTATTACTTCAAGGTTCATAAGATTTTCTTCAGATTTAGGTTTATATCAAAATTCATCAAATTTACTTAAGATTTCTCCATTTTTCATCAGATTTTCTGTAGATTTTTATATTTGCTTCAAATTTCATCAGTTTTTTTATTTCATCATATTTTCTTTTAATTTATTCTCACTTAAAATTTCATCAGTTTTTCTTCAGACTTATGATTACTTCAGATTTAATCATATTTTCTTAAGATTTACATTCTCTTCAAATTTCATCTGATTTTCATCATAATTCATCACAGTTTCTTCAAATTTATGTTCACTTCAAATTTCACAAAATTTTCTTCCAATTTCATCTGATACTACAATTTTTTTTTTACATCAACTTTTATCAGTTTTTTTTATTACATCCGATTTTCTTCAGATTTATATAGACCTAAAATATCATATGAGTATTTCATCAGATTTTTGTTCACTTCAAATTTCGTCAGACTTTGTTCAGATTTAATCAGATTTTCAGATTTAGGTTCCACTCAATTTCATCAAATTTTCTTTTGATTTTCTTAACATTTATTTTCACTTCATAATTCATCAGATGTCACCATATTTTTATAGACTTATGTATTACTTCAAGGTTCATAAGATTTTCTTCAGATTTAGGTTTATATCAAAATTCATCAAATTTACTTAAGATTTCTCCATTTTTCATCAGATTTTCTGCAGATTTTTATATTTGCTTCACATTTCATCAGTTTTTTTATTTCATCATATTTTCTTTTAATTTATTCTCACTTAAAATTTCATCAGTTTTTCTTCAGACTTATGATTACTTCAGATTTAATCAAATTTTCTTAAGATTTACATTCTCTTCAAATTTAATCAAATTTTCATCATAATTCATCACAGTTTCTTCAAATTTATGTTCACTTCAAATTTCACAAAATTTTCTCCCAATTTCATCTGATATCCTACAAATTTTTGTTTACATCAAGTTTTATCAGTTTTTTTTATTTCATCCGATTTTCTTCAGATTTATATAGACCTAAAATTTCATGAGTATTTCATCAAATTTTTGTTCACTTCAAATTTCGTCAGACTTTGTTCAGATTTAATCAGATTTTCAGATTTAGGTTCCACTCAATTTCATCAAAATTTCTTTTGATTTTCTTAACATTTATTTTCACTTCATAATTCATCAGATGTCACCATATTTTTATAGACTTATGTATGACTTCAAGGTTCATAAGATTTTCTTCAGATTTAGGTTTATATCAAAATTCATCAAATTTACTTAAGATTTCTCCATTTTTCATCAGATTTTCTGCAGATTTTTATATTTGCTTCAAATTTCATCAGTTTTTTTATTTCATCATATTTTCTTTTAATTTATTCTCACTTAAAATTTCATCAGTTTTTCTTCAGACTTATGATTACTTCAGATTTAATCATATTTTCTTAAGATTTACATTCTCTTCAAATTTCATCTGATTTTCATCATAATTCATCACAGTTTCTTCAAATTTATGTTCACTTCAAATTTCACAAAATTTTCTTCCAATTTCATCTGATACTACAAATTTTTGTTTACATCAACTTTTATCAGTTTTTTTTATTTCATCCGATTTTCTTCAGATTTATATAGACCTAAAATATCATGAGTATTTCATCAGATTTTTGTTCACTTCAAATTTCGTCAGACTTTGTTCAGATTTAATCAGATTTTCAGATTTAGGTTCCACTCAATTTCATCAAATTTTCTTTTGATTTTCTTAACATTTATTTTCACTTCATAATTCATCAGATGTCACCATATTTTTATAGACTTATGTATTACTTCAAGGTTCATAAGATTTTCTTCAGATTTAGGTTTATATCAAAATTCATCAAATTTACTTAAGATTTCTCCATTTTTCATCAGATTTTCTGCAGATTTTTATATTTGCTTCACATTTCATCAGTTTTTTATTTCATCATATTTTCTTTTAATTTATTCTCACTTAAAATTTCATCAGTTTTCTTCAGACTTATGATTACTTCAGATTTAATCAAATTTTCTTAAGATTTACATTCTCTTCAAATTTCATCAGATTTTCATCATAATTCATCACAGTTTCTTCAAATTTATGTTCACTTCAAATTTCACAAAATTTTCTTCCAATTTAATCTAATATTCTACAAATTTTTGTTTACATCAAGTTTTATCAGTTTTTTTTATTTCATCCGATTTTCTTCAGATTTATATAGACCTAAAATTTCATGAGTATTTCATCAGATTTTTGTTCACTTCAAATTTCGTCAGACGTTGTTTAGATTTAATAAGATTTTCAGATATAGGTTCCACTCAATTTCATCAAATTTTCTTTTGATTTTCTAAACATTTATTTTCACTTCATAATTCATCAGATGTCACCATATTTTTATAGACTTATGTATTACTTCAAGGTTCATAAGATTTCTTCAGATTTAGGTTTATATCAAAATTCATCAAATTTACTTAAGATTTCTCCATTTTTCATCAGATTTTCTGCAGATTTTTATATTTGCTTCACATTTCATCAATTTTTTTATTTCATCATATTTTCTTTTAATTTATTCTCACTTAAAATTTCATCAGTTTTTCTTCAGACTTATGATTACTTCAGATTTAATCATATTTTCTTAATATTTACATTCTCTTCAAATTTCATCAGATTTTCATCATAATTCATCACAATTTCTTCAAATTTATGTTCACTTCAAATTTCATAAAATTTTCTTCAAATTTCATCTGATATCCTACAAATTTTTGTTTACATCAAGTTTTATCACTATTTTTTTATTTCATCCGATTTTCTTCAGATTTATATAGACCTAAAATTTCATGAGTATTTCATCAGATTTTTGTTCACTTCAAATTTCATCAGACTTTGTTCAGATTTAATCAGATTTTCAGATTTAGGTTCCACTCAATTTCATCAAATTTTCTTTTGATTTTCTTTTGATTTTCTTAACATTTATTTTCACTTCATAATTCATCAGATGTCACCATATTTTTATAGACTTATGTATTACTTCAAGGTTCATAAGATTTTCTTCAGATTTAGATTTATATCAAAATTCATCAAATTTACTTAAGTTTTCTCCATTTTTCATCAGATTTTCTTCAGATTTATATTTGCTTCAAATTTCATCAGTTTTTTTATTTCATCATAATTTCTTTAAATTTATTTTCACTTAAAATTTCATCAGTTTTTCTTGAGACTTATGATTACTTCAGATTTCATTATATTTTCATAAGATTTATGTTTAAGTTAGTTTAATCATATTTTCTTAAGATTTACATTCTATTCAAATTTCATCAGATTTTCATCATAATTCATCACAATTTCTTCAAATTTATGTTCACTTCAAATTTTATAAAATTTTCTTCAAATTTCATCCGATATCCTACAAATTTTTGTTTACATCAAGTATTATCAGTTTTTTTATTTCATTCGATTTTCTTCAGATTTATATAGACCTAAAATTTCCTGAGTATTTCATCAGATTTTTGTTCACATCAAATTTCGTTAGACTTTGTTAAGATTTAATCAGATTTTCAGATTTAGGTTCCACTCAATTTCATCAAATTTTCTTTTAATTTTCTTAACATTTATTTTCACTTCATAATTCATCAGATTTCACCATAATTTTATAGACTTATGTATTACTTCAAGCTTCATAAGATTTTCTTCAGATTTAGGTTTATATCAAAATTCATCAAATTTACTTAAGATTTCTCCATTTTTCATCAGATTTTCTGCAAATTTATATTTTCTTCAAATTTCATCGGTTTTTTTATTTCATCATAATTTCTTTAATTTATTCTCACTTAAAATTTCATCAGTTTTTCTTCATACTTATGATTACTTTAGACTTCATCATATTTTCTTCAGATTTATGCTTAAGTCAGATTTAATCATATTTTCTTAAGATTACATTCTCTTCAAATTTCATCAGATTTTCATCATAATTCATCAGAGTTTCTTCAAATTTATGTTCATTTCAAATTTCATCTGATATCCTACCAAATTTTTGTTTACATCAAGTTTTATCAGTTTTTTTTTTTTCATCCGATTTTCTTCAGATTTATATAGACCTAAAATTTCATGAGTATTTCATCAGATTTTTGTTCACATCAAATTTCGTCAGACTTTGTTCAGATTTAATCAGATTTTCAGATTTAGGTTCCACTCAATTTCATCAAATTTCATCAAATTTTCTTTTGATTTTCTTTTGATTTTCTTAACACTTATTTTCACTTCATAATTCATCAGATGTCACCATATTTTTATACACTTATTATGTATTACTTCAAGGTTCATAAAATTTTCTTCAGATTTAGGTTTATATCAAAATTCATCAAATTTACTTCACATTTTTCATTTTTCATCAGATTTTCTGCAGATTTATATTGCTTCAAATTTCATCAGTTTTTTTATTTCATCATATTTTCTTTTAATTTATTCTCACTTAAAATTTCATCAGTTTTTCTTCAAACTTATGATTACTTCAGATTTAATCAAATTTTCTTAAGATTTACATTCTCTTCAAATTTCATCAGATTTTCATCATAATTCATCACAGTTTCTTCAAATTTATGTTCACTTCAAATTTCACAAAATTTTCTTCCAATTTCATCTGATATCCTACAAATTTTTGTTTACATCAAGTTTTATCAGTTTTTTTTTATTTCATCCGATTTTCTTCAGATTTATATAGACCTAAAATTTCATGAGTATTTCATCAGATTTTTGTTCACTTCAAATTTCGTCAGACTTTGTTCAGCTTTAATCAGATTTTCAGATTTAGGTTCCACTCAATTTCATCAAATTTTCTTTTGATTTTCTTAACATTTATTTTCACTTCATATTTCATCAGATTTCACCATATTTTTATAGACTTATGTATTACTTCAAGATTCATAAGATTTTTCTTCAGATTTAGGTTTGTATGAAAATTCATCAAATTTACTTAAGATTTCTCCATTTTTCATCAGATTTTCTGCAAATTTATATTTGCTTCAAATTTCATCGGTTTTTTTATTTCATCAGAATTTCTTTAAATTTATTCTCACTTAAAATTTCATCAGTTTTTCTTCAGACTTATGATTACTTTAGATTTCATCATATTTCTTCAGATTTATGCTTAAGTCAGATTTAATCATATTTTCTTAAGATTTACATTCTCTTCAAATTTCATCAGATTTTCATCATAATTCATCAGAGTTTCTTCAAATTTATGTTCATTTCAAATTTCATCTGATATCCTACAAATTTTTGTTTACATCAAGTTTTATCAGTTTTTTTTTTATTTCATCCGATTTTCTTCAGATTTATATAGACCTAAAATTTCATGAGTATTTCATCAGATTTTTGTTCACTTCAAATTTCGTCAGACTTTGTTCAGATTTAATCAGATTTTCAGATTTTAGGTTCCACTCATTTCATCAAATTTCATCAAATTTTCTTTTGATTTTCTTTTGATTTTCTTAACACTTATTTTCACTTCATAATTCATCAGATGTCACCATATTTTTATACACTTATGTATTACTTCAAGGTTCATAAAATTTTCTTCAGATTTAGGTTTATATCAAAATTCATCAAATTTACTTAACATTTTTCCATTTTTCATCAGATTTTCTGCAGATTTATATTTGCTTCAAATTTCATCAGTTTTTTTATTTCATCATATTTTCTTTTAATTTATTCTCACTTAAAATATCATCCAGTTTTTCTTCAGACTTATGATTACTTCAGATTTAATCATATTTTCTTAATATTTACATTCTCTTCAAATTTCATCAGATTTTCATCATAATTCATCACAATTTCTTCAAATTTATATTCACTTCAAATTTCATAAAATTTTCTTCAAATTTCATCTGATATCCTACAAATTTTTGTTTACATCAAGTTTTATCACTATTTTTTTATTTCATCTGATTTTCTTCAGATTTATATAGACCTAAAATTTCATGAGTATGTCATCAGATTTTTGTTCACTTCAAATTTCATCAGACTTTGTTCAGATTTAATCAGATTTTCAGATTTAGGTTCCACTCAATTTCATCAAATTTTCTTTTGATTTTCTTTTGATTTTCTTAACATTTATTTTCACTTCATAATTCATCAGATGTCACCATATTTTTATAGACTTATGTATTACTTCAAGGTTCATAAGATTTTCTTCAGATTTAGATTTATATCAAAATTCATCAAATTTACTTAAGTTTTCTCCATTTTTCATCAGATTTTCTTCAGATTTATATTTGCTTCAAATTTCATCAGTTTTTTATTTCATCATAATTTCTTTAAATTTATTTTCACTTAAAATTTCATCAGTTTTTCTTGAGACTTATGATTACTTCAGATTTCATTATATTTTCATAAGATTTATGTTTAAGTCAGTTTAATCATATTTTCTTAAGATTTTACATTCTATTCAAATTTCATCAGATTTTCATCATAATTCATCACAATTTCTTCAAATTTATGTTCACTTCAAATTTTATAAAATTTTCTTCAAATTTCATCCGATATCCTACAAATTTTTGTTTACATCAAGTATTAATCAGTTTTTTTATTTCATTCGATTTTCTTCAGATTTATATAGACCTAAAATTTTCCTGAGTATTTCATCAGATTTTTGTTCACATCAAATTTCGTTAAACTTTGTTAAGATTTAATCAGATTTTCAGATTTAGGTTCCACTCAATTTCATCAAATTTCTTTTAATTTTCTTAACATTTATTTTCACTTCATAATTCATCAGATTTCACCATAATTTTATAGATTACTTCAAGGTTCATAAGATTTTCTTCAGATTTAGGTTTATATCAAAATTCATCAAATTTACTTAAGATTTCTCCATTTTTCATCAGATTTTCTGCAAATTTATATTTTCTTCAAATTTTATCGGTTTTTTTATTTCATCATAATTTCTTTAAATTTATTCTCACTTAAAATTTCATCAGTTTTCTTCATACTTATGATTACTTTAGATTTCATCATATTTTCTTCAGATTTATGCTTAAGTCAGATTTAATCATATTTTCTTAAGATTTACATTCTCTTCAAATTTCATCAGATTTTCATCATAATTCATCAGAGTTTCATCAAATTTATGTTCATTTCAAATTCCACCTGATATCCTACAAATTTTTGTTTACATCAAGTTTTATCAGTTTTTTTTTTATTTCATCCGATTTTCTTCAGATTTATATAGACCTAAAATTTCATGAGTATTTCATACAGATTTTTGTTCACATCAATTTCGTCAGACTTTGTTCAGATTTAATCAGATTTTCAGATTTAGGTTCCACTCAATTTCATCAAATTTCATCAAATTTTCTTTTGATTTTCTTTTGATTTTCTTAACACTTATTTTCACTTCATAATTCATCAGATGTCACCATATTTTTATACACTTATGTATTACTTCAAGGTTCATAAAATTTTCTTCAGATTTAGGTTTATATCAAAATTCATCAAATTTACTTCACATTTTTCCATTTTTCATCAGATTTTCTGCAGATTTATAATTGCTTCAAATTTCATCAGTTTTTTTATTTCATCATATTTTCTTTAATTTATTCTCACTTAAAATTTCATCAGTTTTTCTTCAAACTTATGATTACTTCAGATTTAATCATATTTTTCTTAAGATTTACATTCTCTTCAAATTTCATCAGATTTTCATCATAATTCATCACAGTTTCTTCAAATTTATGTTCACTTCAAATTTTCACAAAATTTTCTTCCAATTTCATCTGATATCCTACAAATTTTTGTTTACATCAAGTTTTATCAGTTTTTTTTATTTCATCCGATTTTCTTCAGATTTATATAGACCTAAAATTTCATGAGTATTTCATCAGATTTTTGTTCACTTCAAATTTCGTCAGACTTTGTTCAGATTTAATCAGATTTTCAGATTTAGGTTCCACTCAATTTCATCAAATTTTCTTTTCGATTTTCTTAACATTTATTTTCACTTCATATTTCATCAGATTTCACCATATTTTTATAGACTTATGTATTACTTCAAGATTCATAAGATTTTCTTCAGATTTAGGTTTGTATGAAAATTCATCAAATTTACTTAAGATTTCTCCATTTTTCATGCAGATTTTCTGCAAATTTATATTTGCTTCAAAATTTCATCGGTTTTTTTATTTCATCATAATTTCTTTAAATTTATTCTCACTTAAAATTTCATCAGTTTTTCTTCAGACTTATGATTACTTTAGATTTCATCATATTTTCTTCAGATTTATGCTTAAGTCAGATTTAATCATATTTTCTTAAGATTTACAATCTCTTCAAATTTCATCAGATTTTCATCATAATTCATCAGAGTTTCTTCAAATTTATGTTCATTTCAAATTTCATCTGATATCCTACAAATTTTTGTTTACATCAAGTTTTATCAGTTTTTTTTTTTTATTCATCCGATTTTCTTCAGATTTATATAGACCTAAAATTTCATGAGTATTTCATCAGATTTTTGTTCACTTCAAATTTCGTAAGACTTTGTTCAGATTTAATCAGATTTTCAGATTTAGGTTCCACTCAATTTTCATCAAATTTTCTTTTGATTTTCTTAACATTTATTTTCACTTCATAATTCATCAGATTTCACCATATTTTTATAGACTTATGTATTACT
>CATIWC010003165.1:5000-65988 GCA_948472305.1 Vicia faba | reverse complement strand
TTTTTTTATTTTTTCAATAATTTTCTTCTTCTACATCACAAAATTTTAGGTTACTTCATAGCTAAGACACTGAGTTAAAAGACTATTATTAATGATACATATTTCATATACATAAGTAATAATTAAAATTATATAATGAGGATCGATAGTATATTTATTCTCCATATTCATATTGTAATATGGAATTATAGATGTAAATAGTTTTGAATATTTTACTTCTTCTACATCTTCAAATTTCAGGTTACATCATCACTAAGAAACTAAGTTAAAAGACTATTAAATAATGACACATATTTCATATACGTTCGTAATAATTAAAACTATATAATGAGGCTAGAGAGTATATTTATTCACCATATTCACATTGTATTATGGTATAATAGATGTAAACAATTTCAATATTTTACTTCTTCTCCATCACAAAATTTTAGGTAACTTCATCACTAAGCAAATACGTTAAAAGACTATTGATTAATGACAAATATTGTATATATATAGTTAATAAGTGATATTGTATAATAAAGCTTAATACAGTTCTTAGTCACCATATTTACAGTGTAATATGGAATACTATATGTGATTTTTTCGATATTTTTCTTCTTCTACATCACAAAATTTAGGTTACTTCAAAGCTAAGACACTAAGTTAAAAGACTATTATTAATGATACATATTTCATATACACAGGTAATATTTAAAATTTTATGATGAGGGATCGATAATATATATTTATTCTCCATATTCATATTGTATTATGAAATTATAAATGTAAATAGTTTTGAATATTTTACTTCTTCTACACCATCAAATTTTAGTGTACTTCATCACTAAGAAACTAAGTTACAAGACTATTAAATAATGACACATATTTCATATACGTTCGTAATAATTAAAACTATATAATGAGGCTAGATAGTATATATATTCACCATATTCACATTGTATTATTGTATAATAGATGTAAACAATTTCAATATTTTTCTTCTTCTCCATCCCCAAATTTTAGGTAACTTCATCACTAAGCAAATACTTTAAAAGACTATTGATTAATGACAAATATTTTATATATATAGTTAATAAGTGATATTGTATAATAAAGCTTAATATAGTTTTTAGTCACCGTATTTACAGTGTAATATGGAATAATATTTTTGATTTTTTCAATAATTTTCTTCTTCTACATCACAAAATTTTAGGTTACTTCATAGCTAAGACACTGAGTTAAAAGACTATTATTAATGATACATATTTCATATACATAAGTAATAATTAAAATTATATAATGAGGATCGATAGTCTATTTATTCTCCATATTCATATTGTATTATGGAATTATAGATGTAAATAGTTTTGAATATTTTACTTCTTCTACATCATCAAACTTTAGGTTACATCATCACTAAGAAACTAAGTTAAAAGACTATTAAATAATGACACATATTTCATATACGTTCGTAATAATTAAAACTATATAATGAGGCAAGATAGTATATTTATTCACCATATTCACATTGTATTATGGTATAATAGATGTAAACAATTTCAATATTTTTCTTCTTCTCCATCACCAAATTTTAGGTAACTTCATCACTAAGCAAATACTTTAAAAGACTATTGATTAATGACAAATATTGTATATATATAGGTTATAAGTGATATTGTATAATAAAGCTTAATATAGTTTTTAATCACCGTATTTACAGTGTAATATGGAATAATATTTTTGATTTTTTCAATAATTTTTCTTCTTCTACATCACAAAATTTTAGGTTACTTCATAGCTAAGACACTGAGTTAAAAGACTATTATTAATGATACATATTTCATATACATAAGTAATAATTAAAATTATATAATGAGGATCGATAGTATATTTATTCTCCATATTCATATTGTAATATGGAATTATAGATGTAAATAGTTTTGAATATTTTACTTCTTCTACATCTTCAAATTTCAGGTTACATCATCACTAAGAAACTAAGTTAAAAGACTATTAAATAATGACACATATTTCATATACGTTCGTAATAATTAAAACTATATAATGAGGCAAGATAGTATATTTATTCACCATATTCACATTGTATTATGGTATAATAGATGTAAACAATTTCAATATTTTTCTTCTTCTCCATCACCAAATTTTAGGTAACTTCATCACTAAGCAAATACTTTAAAAGACTATTGATTAATGACAAATATTGTATATATATAGTTAATAAGTGATATTGTATAATAAAGCTTAATATAGTTTTTAGTCACCGTATTTACAGTGTAATATGGAATAATATTTTTGATTTTTTCAATAATTTTCTTCTTCTACATCACAAAATTTTAGGTTACTTCATAGCTAAGACACTGAGTTAAAAGACTATTATTAATGATACATATTTCATATACATAAGTAATAATTAAAATTATATAATGAGGATCGATAGTATATTTATTCTCCATATTCATATTGTAATATGGAATTATAGATGTAAATAGTTTTGAATATTTTACTTCTTCTACATCTTCAAATTTCAGGTTACATCATCACTAAGAAACTAAGTTAAAAGACTATTAAATAATGACACATATTTCATATACGTTCGTAATAATTAAAACTATATAATGAGGCTAGAGAGTATATTTATTCACCATATTCACATTGTATTATGGTATAATAGATGTAAACAATTTCAATATTTTACTTCTTCTCCATCACAAAATTTTAGGTAACTTCATCACTAAGCAAATACGTTAAAAGACTATTGATTAATGACAAATATTGTATATATATAGTTAATAAGTGATATTGTATAATAAAGCTTAATACAGTTCTTAGTCACCATATTTACAGTGTAATATGGAATACTATATGTGATTTTTTCGATATTTTTTCTTCTTCTACATCACAAAATTTTAGGTTACTTCAAAGCTAAGACACTAAGTTAAAAGACTATTATTAATGATACATATTTCATATACACAGGTAATATTTAAAATTTTTATAATGAGGATCGATAATATATTTATTCTCCATATTCATATTGTATTATGAAAATTATAAATGTAAATAGTTTTGAATATTTTACTTCTTCTACACCATCAAATTTTAGTGTACTTCATCACTAAGAAACTAAGTTACAAGACTATTAAATAATGACACATATTTCATATACGTTCGTAATAATTAAAACTATATAATGAGGCTAGATAGTATATATATTCACCATATTCACATTGTATTATTGTATAATAGATGTAAACAATTTCAATATTTTTCTTCTTCTCCATCCCCAAATTTTAGGTAACTTCATCACTAAGCAAATACTTTAAAAGACTATTGATTAATGACAAATATTTTATATATATAGTTAATAAGTGATATTGTATAATAAAGCTTAATATAGTTTTTAGTCACCGTATTTACAGTGTAATATGGAATAATATTTTTGATTTTTTCAATAATTTTCTTCTTCTACATCACAAAATTTTAGGTTACTTCATAGCTAAGACACTGAGTTAAAAGACTATTATTAATGATACATATTTCATATACATAAGTAATAATTAAAATTATATAATGAGGATCGATAGTCTATTTATTCTCCATATTCATATTGTATTATGGAATTATAGATGTAAATAGTTTTGAATATTTTACTTCTTCTACATCATCAAACTTTAGGTTACATCATCACTAAGAAACTAAGTTAAAAGACTATTAAATAATGACACATATTTCATATACGTTCGTAATAATTAAAACTATATAATGAGGCAAGATAGTATATTTATTCACCATATTCACATTGTATTATGGTATAATAGATGTAAACAATTTCAATATTTTTTCTTCTTCTCCATCACCAAATTTTAGGTAACTTCATCACTAAGCAAATACTTTAAAAGACTATTGATTAATGACAAATATTGTATATATATAGGTTATAAGTGATATTGTATAATAAAGCTTAATATAGTTTTTAATCACCGTATTTACAGTGTAATATGGAATAATATTTTTGATTTTTTCAATAATTTTCTTCTTCTACATCACAAAATTTTAGGTTACTTCATAGCTAAGACACTGAGTTAAAAGACTATTATTAATGATACATATTTCATATACATAAGTAATAATTAAAATTATATAATGAGGATCGATAGTATATTTATTCTCCATATTCATATTGTAATATGGAATTATAGATGTAAATAGTTTTGAATATTTTACTTCTTCTACATCTTCAAATTTCAGGTTACATCATCACTAAGAAACTAAGTTAAAAGACTATTAAATAATGACACATATTTCATATACGTTCGTAATAATTAAAACTATATAATGAGGCTAGAGAGTATATTTATTCACCATATTCACATTGTATTATGGTATAATAGATGTAAACAATTTCAATATTTTACTTCTTCTCCATCACAAAATTTTAGGTAACTTCATCATTAAGCAAATACGTTAAAAGACTATTGATTAATGACAAATATTGTATATATATAGTTAATAAGTGATATTGTATAATAAAGCTTAATACAGTTCTTAGTCACCATATTTACAGTGTAATATGGAATACTATATGTGATTTTTTTCGATATTTTTCTTCTTCTACATCACAAAATTTTAGGTTACTTCAAAGCTAAGACACTAAGTTTAAAAGACTATTATTAATGATACATATTTCATATACACAGGTAATATTTAAAATTTTATAATGAGGATCGATAATATATTTATTCTCCATATTCATATTGTATTATGAAATTATAAATGTAAATAGTTTTGAATATTTTACTTCTTCTAGCACCATCAAATTTTTAGTGTACTTCATCACTAAGAAACTAAGTTACAAGACTATTAAATAATGACACATATTTCATATACGTTCGTAATAATTAAAACTATATAATGAGGCTAGATAGTATATATATTCACCATATTCACATTGTATTATTGTATAATAGATGTAAACAATTTCAATATTTTACTTCTTCTCCATCACCAAATTTTAGGTAACTTCATAACTAAGCAAATACGTTAAAAGACTATTGATTAATGACAAATATTGTATATATATAGTTAATAAGTGATATTATATAATAAAGCTTAATACAGTTTTTAGTCACCATATTTACAGTATAATATGGAATAATATATGTGATTTTTTTCAATATTTTTCTTCTTCTACATCACAAAATTTTAGGTTACTTCATAGCTAAGACATTAAGTTAAAAGACTAATATTAATGATACATATTTCATATACACAGGTAATATTTAAAATTTTATAATGAGGATCGATAGTATATTTATTCTCCATATTCATATTGTGTTATGAAATTATAAATGTAAATAGTTTTGAATATTTTACTTCTTCTACACCATCAAATTTTTAGTGTACTTCATCATTAAGAAACTAAGTTAAAAGACTATTAAATAATGACACATATTTAATATACGTTCGTAATAATTAAAACTATATAATTAGGGTAGATAGTATATTTATTCACCATATTCACATTGTATTATGGTATAATAGATGTAAACAATTTCAATATTTTTCTTCTTCTGCATCACCAAATTTTAGGTAACTTCATCACTAAGAAAAATACGTTAAAAGACTATTGATTAATGACAAATATTGTATATATATAGTTAATAAGTGATATTGTATAATAAAGCTTAATACAGTTTTTAGTCACCGTATTTACAGTTTAATATGGAATAATATTTGTGATTTTTTCAATATTTTTCTTCTTCTACATCACAAAATTTTAGGTTACTTCATAGCTAAGACACTAAGTTAAACGACTATTATTAATGATACATATTTCATATACACAGGTAATAATTAAAATTATATAATTAGGATCGATAGTCTATTTATTCTCCATATTCATATTGTATTATGGAATTATAGATGTAAATAGTTTTGAATATTTTACTTCTTCTACACCATCAAATTTTAGGTTACATCATCACTAAGAAACTAAGTTAAAGGACTATTAAATAATGACACATATTTCATATACGTTCGTAATAATTAAAACTATATAATGAGGCTAGATAATATATTTATTCACCATATTCAAATTGTATTATGGTATAATAGATGTAAACAATTTCAATATTTTACTTCTTCTCCATCACCAAATTTTAGGTAACTTCATCACTAAGCAAATACGTTAAAAGACTATTGATTAATGACAAATATTGTATATATATAGTTAATAAGTGATATTGTATAATAAAGCTTAATACAGTTTTTAGTCACCGTATTTACAGTTTAATATGGAATAATATTTGTGATTTTTTCAATATTTTTCTTCTTCTACATCACAAAATTTTAGGTTACTTCATAGCTAAGACACTAAGTTAAACGACTATTATTAATGATACATATTTCATATACACAGGTAATAATTAAAATTATATAATTAGGATCGATAGTCTATTTATTCTCCATATTCATATTGTATTATGGAATTATAGATGTAAATAGTTTTGAATATTTTACTTCTTCTACATCATCAAATTTTAGGTTTACATCATCACTAAGAAACTAAGTTAAAAGACTATTAAATAATGACACATATTTCATATACGTTCGTAATAATTAAAACCATATAATGAGGCTAGATAGTATATTTATTCACAATATTCACATTGTATTATGGTATAATAGATGTAAAGAATTTCAATATTTTTCTTCTTCTCCATCACCAAATTTTAGGTAACTTCATCACTAAGCAAATACGTTAAAAGACTATTGATTAATGATAAATATTGTATATATATAGTTAATAAGTGATATTATATAATAAAGCTTAATACAGTTTTTAGTCACCATATTTACAGTGTAATATGGAATAATATATGTGATTTTTTCAATATTTTTCTTCTTCTACATCACAAAATTTTAGGTTACTTCATAGCTAAGAATCTAAGTTAAAAGACTATTATTAATGACACATATTTCATATACACAAGTAATAATTAAAATTATATAATGAGGATCAATAGTATATTTATTCTCCATATTCATATTGTTTTATGGAATTATAGATGTAAATAGTTTTGAATATTTTACTTCTTCTACATCATCAAATTTTAGGTTACATCATCACTAAGAAACTAAGTTAAAAGACTATTAAATAATGACACATATTTCATATACGTTCGTAATAATTAAAACTATATAATGAGGCTAGATAGTATATTTATTCACCATATTCACATTGTATTATGGTATAATAGATGTAAACAATTTCAATATTTTTCTTCTTCTCCATCACCAAATTTTAGGTAACTTCATCACTAAGAAAATACGTTAAAAGACTATTGATTAATGACAAATATTGTATATATATAGTTAATAAGTGATATTATATAATAAAGCTTAATACAGTTTTTAGTCACCATATTTACAGTGTAATATGGAATAATATATGTGATTTTTTCAATGTTTTTCTTCTTCTACATCACAAAATTTTAGGTTACTTCATAGCTAAGACACTAAGTTAAAAGACTATTATTAATGATACATATTTCATATACACAGGTAATATTTAAAATTTTATAATGAGGATCGATAGTATATTTATTCTCCATATTCATATTGTATTATGGAATTATAAATGTAAATAATTTTGAATATTTTACTTCTTCTACACCATCAAATTTTAGGTTACATCATCACTAAGAAACTAAGTTAAAAGACTATTAAATAATGACACATATTTCATATACGTTCGTAATAATTAAAACTATATAATGAGGCTAGATAGTATATTTATTCACCATATTCAAATTGTATTATGGTATAGATAGATGTAAACAATTTCAATATTTTACTTCTTCTCCATCACCAAATTTTAGGTAACTTCATCACTAAGCAAAATACGTTAAAAGACTATTGATTAATGACAAATATTGTATATATATATAGTTAATAAGTGATATTGTATAATAAAGCTTAATACAGTTTTTAGTCACCGTATTTACAGTTTAATATGGAATAATATATGTGATTTTTTCAATATTTTTCTTCTTCTACATCACTAAATTTTAGGTTACTTCATAGCTAAGAATCTAAGTTAAAAGACTATTATTAATGACACATATTTCATATACACAAGTAATAATTAAAATTATATAATGAGGATCAATAGTATATTTATTCTCCATATTCATATTGTATTATGGAATTATAGATGTAAATAGTTTTGAATATTTTACTTCTTCTACATCATCAAATTTTAGGTTACATCATCACTAAGAAACTAAGTTAAAAGACTATTAAATAATGACACATATTTCATATACTTTCGTAATAATTAAAACTATATAATGAGGCTAGATAGTATATTTATTCACAATATTCACATTGTATTATGGTATAATAGATGTAAACAATTTCAATATTTTTCTTCTTCTCCATCACCAAATTTTAGGTAACTTCATCACTAAGAAAATACGTTAAAAGGACTATTGATTAATGAGAAATATTGTATATATATAGTTAATAAGTGATATTATATAATAAAGCTTAATACAGTTTTTAGTCACCATATTTACAGTGTAATATGGAATAATATATGTGATTTTTCCAATATTTTTCTTCTTCTAGATCACAAAATTTTAGGTTACTTCATAGCTAAGACACTTAGTTAAAAGACTATTATTAATGATACATATTTCATATACACAGGTAATATTTAAAATTTTATAATGAGGATCGATAGTATATTTATTCTCCATATTCATATTGTATTATGAAATTATAAATGTAAATAGTTTTGAATATTTTACTTCTTCTACACCATCAAATTTTAGGTTACTTAATCACTAAGAAACTAAGTTAAAAGACTATTAAATAATAACACATATTTCATATACGTTCGTAATAATTAAAACTATATAATGAGGCTAGATAGTATATTTATTCACCATATTCAGATTGTATTATGGTATAATAGATGTAAACAATTTCAATATTTTTCTTCTTCTCCATCACCAAATTTTAGGTAACTTCATCACTAAGCAAACACCTTAAAAGACTATTAATTAATGACAAATATTGTATAATATAGTTAATAAGTGATATTATATAATAAAGTTTAATACAATTTTTAGTCACCATATTTACAGTGTAATATGGAATAATATATTTGATTTTTCTAATATTTTTCTTCTTCTACATCAAAATTTTTTAGGTTACTTCATAGCTAAGACACTAAGTTAAAAGACTATTATTAATGATACATATTTCATATACACAGGTAATATTTAAAATTTTATAATGAGGATCGATAGAATATTTATTCTCCATATTCATATTGTATTATGGAATTATAAATGTAAATAATTTTGAATATTTTACTTCTTCTACATCATCAAATTTTAGGTTACTTCATCACTAAGAAACTAAGTTAAAAGACTATTAAATAATGACACATATTTCATATACGTTCGTAATAATTAAAACTATATAATGAGGCTAGATAGTATATTATTCACCATATTCACATTGTATTATGGTATAATAGATGTAAACAATTTCAATATTTTTCTTCTTCTCCATCACCAAATTTTAGGTAACTTCATCACTAAGCAAATACATTAAAAGATTATTGATTAATGACAAATATTGTATATATATATATAGTTAATAAGTGATATTGTATAATAAAGCTTAATACAGTTTTTAGTCACCATATTTACAGTGTAATATGGAATAATATATGTGATTTTTTTCAATATTTTTCTTCTTCTACATCACAAAATTTTAGGTTACTTCATAGCTAAGACACTAAGTTAAAAGACTATTATTAATGATACATATTTCATATACACAGGTAATATTTAAAATTTTATAATGAGGATCGATAGTATATTTATTCTCCATATTCATATTGTATTATGGAATTATAAATGTAAATAATTTTGAATATTTTACTTCTTCTACACCATCAAATTTTAGGTTACATCATCACTAAGAAACTAAGTTAAAAGACTATTAAATAATGACACATATTTCATATACGTTCGTAATAATTAAAACTATATAATGAGGCTAGATAGTATATTTATTTACCCATATTCAAATTGTATTATGGTATAATAGATGTTAACAATTTCAATATTTTTCTTCTTCTCCATCACCAAATTTTAGGTAACTACATCACTAAGCAAATACGTTAAAAGACTATTGATTAATGACAAATATTGTATATATATAGTTAATAAGTGATATTGTATAATAAAGCTTAATACAGTTTTTAGTCACCGTATTTACAGTTTAATATGGAATAATATTTGTGATTTTTTCAATATTTTTCTTCTTCTACATCACAAAATTTTAGGTTACTTCATAGCTAAGACACTAAGTTAAACGACTATTATTAATGATACATATTTCATATACACAGGTAATAATTAAAATTATATAATGAGGATCGATAGTCTATTTATTCTCCATATTCATATTGTATTATGGAATTATAGATGTAAATAGTTTTGAATATTTTACTTCTTCTACATCATCAAATTTTAGGTTACATCATCACTAAGAAACTAAGTTAAAAGACTATTAAATAATGACACATATTTCATATACGTTCGTAATAATTAAAACCATATAATGAGGCTAGATAGTATATTTATTCACAATATTCACATTGTATTATGGTATAATAGATGTAAACAATTTCAATATTTTTCTTCTTCTCCATCACCAAATTTTAGGTAACTTCATCACTAAGCAAATACGTTAAAAGACTATTGATTAATGACAAATATTGTATATGTATAGTTAATAAGTGATATTATATAATAAAGCTTAATACAGTTTTTAGTCACCATATTTACAGTGTAATATGGAATAATATATGTGATTTTTTCAATATTTTTCTTCTTCTACATCACAAAATTTTAGGTTACTTCATAGCTAAGAATCTAAGTTAAAAGACTATTATTAATGACACATATTTCATATACACAAGTAATAATTAAAATTATATAATGAGGATCAATAGTATATTTATTCTCCATATTCATATTGTTTTATGGAATTATAGATGTAAATAGTTTTGAATATTTTACTTCTTCTACATCATCAAATTTTAGGTTACATCATCACTAAGAAACTAAGTTAAAAGACTATTAAATAATGACACATATTTCATATACGTTCGTAATAATTAAAACTATATAATGAGGCTAGATAGTATATTTATTCACCATATTCACATTGTATTATGGTATAATAGATGTAAACAATTTCAATATTTTTCTTCTTCTCCATCACCAAATTTTAGGTAACTTCATCACTAAGAAAATACGTTAAAAGACTATTGATTAATGACAAATATTGTATATATATAGTTAATAAGTGATATTATATAATAAAGCTTAATACAGTTTTTAGTCACCATATTTACAGTGTAATATGGAATAATATATGTGATTTTTTCAATATTTTTCTTCTTCTACATCACAAAATTTTAGGTTACTTCATAGCTAAGACACTAAGTTAAAAGACTATTATTAATGATACATATTTCATATACACAGGTAATATTTAAAATTTTATAATGAGGATCGATAGTATATTTATTCTCCATATTCATATTGTATTATGGAATTATAAATGTAAATAATTTTGAATATTTTACTTCTTCTACACCATCAAATTTTAGGTTACATCATCACTAAGAAACTAAGTTAAAAGACTATTAAATAATGACACATATTTCATATACGTTCGTAATAATTAAAACTATATAATGAGGCTAGATAGTATATTTATTCACCATATTCAAATTGTATTATGGTATAATAGATGTAAACAATTTCAATATTTTACTTCTTCTCCATCACCAAATTTTAGGTAACTTCATCACTAAGCAAATACGTTAAAAGACTATTGATTAATGACAAATATTGTATATATATATAGTTAATAAGTGATATTGTATAATAAAGCTTAATACAGTTTTTAGTCACCGTATTTACAGTTTAATATGGAATAGTATATCTGATTTTTTCAATATTTTTCTTCTTCTACAACACTAAATTTTAGGTTACTTCATAGCTAAGAATCTAAGTTAAAAGACTATTATTAATGACACATATTTCATTTACACAAGTAATAATTAAAATTATATAATGAGGATCAATAGTATATTTATTCTCCATATTCATATTGTATTATGGAATTATAGATGTAAATAGTTTTGAATATTTTACTTCTTCTACATCATCAAATTTTAGGTTACATCATCACTAAGAAACTAAGTTAAAAGACTATTAAATAATGACACATATTTCATATACGTTCGTAATAATTAAAACTATATAATGAGGCTAGATAGTATATTTATTCACAATATTCACATTGTATTATGGTATAATAGATGTAAACAATTTCAATATTTTTTCTTCTTCTCCATCACCAAATTTTAGGTAACTTCATCACTAAGAAAATACGTTAAAAGACTATTGATTAATGAGAAATATTGTATATATATAGTTAATAAGTGATATTATATAATAAAGCTTAATACAGTTTTTAGTCACCATATTTACAGTGTAATATGGAATAATATATGTGATTTTTCCAATATTTTTCTTCTTCTAGATCACAAAATTTTAGGTTACTTCATAGCTAAGACACTAAGTTAAAAGACTATTATTAATGATACATATTTCATATACACAGGTAATATTTAAAATTTTATAATGAGGATCGAAAGTATATTTATTCTCCATATTCATATTGTATTATGAAATTATAAATGTAAATAGTTTTGAATATTTTACTTCTTCTACACCATCAAATTTTAGGTTACTTAATCACTAAGAAACTAAGTTAAAAGACTATTAAATAATAACACATATTTCATATACGTTCGTAATAATTAAAACTATATAATGAGGCTAGATAGTATATTTATTCACCATATTCACATTGTATTATGGTATAATAGATGTAAACAATTTCAATATTTTTCTTCTTCTCCATCACCAAATTTTAGGTAACTTCATCACTAAGAAAATACATTAAAAGACTATTGATTAATGACAAATATTGTATATATATAGTTAATAAGTGATATTATATAATAAAGCTTAATACAGTTTTTAGTCACCATATTTACAGTGTAATATGGAATAATATATGTGATTTTTCCAATATTTTTCTTCTTCTAGATCACAAAATTTTAGGTTACTTCATAGCTAAGACACTAAGTTAAAAGACTATTATTAATGATACATATTTCATATACACAGGTAATATTTAAAATTTTATAATGAGGATCGATAGTATATTTATTCTCCATATTCATATTGTATTATGGAATTATAAATGTAAATAATTTTGAATATTTCACTTCTTCTACACCATCAAATTTTAGGTTACATCATCACTAAGCAACTAAGTAAAAAGACTATTAAATAATGACACATATTTCATATACGTTCGTAATAATTAAAACTATATAATGAGGCTAGATAGTATATTTATTCACCATATTCACATTGTATTATGGTATAATAGATGTAAACAATTTCAATATTTTACTTCTTCGCCATCACCAAATTTTAGGTAACTTCATCACTAAGCAAATACGTTAAAAGACTATTGATTAATGACAAATATTGTATATATATAGTTAATAAGTGATATTGTATAATAAAGATTAATACAATTTTTAGTCACCGTACTTACAGTTTAATATGGAATAATATTTGTGATTTTTTCAATACTTTTCTTCTTCTACATCAAAAAATTTTAGGTTACTTCATAGCTAAGACACTAAGTTAAACGACTATTATTAATGATACATATTTCATATACACAGGTAATAATTAAAATTATATAATTAGGATCGATAGTATATTTATTCTCCATATTCATATTGTATTATGGAATTATAAATGTAAATAATTTTTAATATTTTACTTCTTCTACACCATCAAATTTTAGGTTACTTCCTCACTAAGAAACTAAGTTAAAAGACTATTAAATAATGACACATATTTCATATACGTTCATAATAATTAAAACTATATAATGAGGCTAGATAGTATATTTATTCACCATATTCACATTGTATTATGGTATAATAGATGTAAACAATTTCAATATCTTTCTTCTTCTCCATCACCAAATTTTAGGTAACATCATCACTAAGCAAATATGTTAAAAGACTATTGATTAATGACAAATATTGTATATATATAGTTAATAAGTGATATTATATAATAAAGCTTAATAAAGTATTTAGTCACCATATTTACAGTGTAATATGGAAAAATATATGTGATTTTTTCAATATTTTTCTTCTTCTACATCACAAAATTTTAGGTTACTTCAAAGCTAAGACACTAAGTTAAAAGACTATTATTAATGATACATATTTCATATACACAGGTAATATTTAAAATTTTATAATGAGGATCGATAGTATATTTATTCTCCATATTCATATTGTATTATGAAATTATAAATGTAAATAATTTTGAATATTTTACTTCTTCTACACCATCAAATTTTAGTGTACTTCATCACTAAGAAACTAAGTTAAAAGACTATTAAATAATGACACATATTTAATATACGTTCGTAATAATTAAAACTATATAATGAGGGTAGATAGTATATTTATTCACCATATTCACATTGTATTATGTTATAATAGATGTAAACAATTTCAATATTTTTCTTCTTTTCCATCACCAAATTTTAGGTAACTTCATCACTAAGAAAATACGTTAAAAGACTATTGATTAATGACAAATATTGTATATATATAGTTAATAAGTGATATTATATAATAAAGCTTAATACAATTTTTAGTCACCATATTTACAGTGTAATATGGAATAATATATGTGATTTTTTCAATATTTTTCTTCTTCTACATCACAAAATTTTAGGTTACTTCATAGCTAAGACACTAAGTTAAAAGACTATTATTAATGATACATATTTCATATACACAGGTAATATTTAAAATTTTATAATGAGGATCGATAGTATATTTATTCTCCATATTCATATTGTATTATTAAATTATAAATGTAAATAGTTTTGAATATTTTACTTCTTCTACACCATCAAATTTTAGTGTACTTCATCACTAAGAAACTAAGTTAAAAGACTATTAAATAATGACACATATTTCAAATACGTTCGTAATAATTAAAACTATATAATGAGGCTAGATAGTATATTTATTCACCATATTCACATTCTATTATGGTACAATAGATGTAAACAATTTCAATATTTTTCTTCTTCTCCATCACTAAATTTTAGGTAACTTCATCACTAAGCAAATACGTTAAAAGACTATTGATTAATGACAAATATTGTATATATATATAGTTAATAAGTGATATTGTATAATAAAGCTTAATATAGTTTTTAGTCACCATATTTATAGTGTAATATGG
Organism: Vicia faba; assembly: GCA_948472305.1. Lineage (NCBI taxonomy): Eukaryota > Viridiplantae > Streptophyta > Magnoliopsida > Fabales > Fabaceae > Vicia > Vicia faba. The sequence continues at coordinate 50,521 of CATIWC010003165.1, read as the reverse complement.
AATAATATTTTTGATTTTTTCAATATTTTTCTTCTTCTACATCACAAAATTTTAGGTTACTTCATAGCTAAGACACTGAGTTAAAAGACTATTATTAATGATACATATTTCATATACACAGGTAATATTTAAAAAATTTTAATGAGGATCGATAGTATATTTATTCTCCATATTCATATTGTATTATGAAATTATAAATGTAAATAGTTTTGAATATTTTACTTCTTCTACACCATCAAATTTTAGTGTACTTCATCACTAAGAAACTAAGTTAAAAGACTATTAAATAATGACACATATTTAATATAAGTTCGTAATAATTAAAACTATATAATGAGGGTAGATAGTATATTTATTCACCATATTCACATTGTATTATGGTATAATAGATGTAAACAATTTCAATATTTTTCTTCTTTTCCATCACCAAATTTTAGGTAACTTCATCACTAAGAAAATATGTTAAAAGACTATTGATTAATGACAAATATTGTATATATATAGTTAATAAGTGATATTATATAATAAAGCTTAATACAGTTTTTAGTCACCGTACTTACAGTTTAATATGGAATAATATTTGTGATTTTTTCAATACTTTTCTTCTTCTACATCACAAAATTTTAGGTTACTTCATAGCTAAGACACTAAGTTAAACGACTATTATTAATGATACATATTTCATATACACAGGTAATAATTAAAATTATATAATTAGGATCGATAGTATATTTATTCTCCATATTCATATTGTATTATGGAATTATAAATGTAAATAATTTTTAATATTTTACTTCTTCTACACCATCAAATTTTAGGTTACTTCATCACTAAGAAACTAAGTTAAAAGACTATTAAATAATGACACATATTTCATAGACGTTCGTAATAATTAAAACTATATAATGAGGCTAGATAGTATATTTCTTCACCATATTCACATTGTATAATGGTATAATAGATGTAAACAATTTCAATATTTTTCTTCTTCTCCATCACCAAATTTTAGGTAACTTCATCACTAAGCAAATACATTAAAAGACTATTGATTAATGACAAATATTGTATATATATAGTTAATAAGTGATATTGTATAATAAAGCTTAATACATTTTTTAGTCACCATATTTACAGTGTAATATGGAATAATATATGTGATTTTTTCAATATTTTTCTTCTTCTACATCACTAAATTTTAGGTTACTTCATAGCTAAGAATCTAAGTTAAAAGACTATTATTAATGACACATATTTCATATACACAAGTAATAATTAAAATTATATAATGAGGATCAATAGTATATTTATTCTCCATATTCATATTGTTTTATGGAATTATAGATGTAAATAGTTTTAAATATTTTACTTCTTCTACATCATCAAATTTTAGGTTACATAATCACTAAGAAACTAAGTTAAAAGACTATTAAATAATGACACATATTTAATATAAGTTCGTAATAATTAAAACTATATAATGAGGCTAGATAGTATATTTATTCACCATATTCACATTGTATTATGGTATAATAGATGTAAACAATTTCAATATTTTTCTTCTTTTCCATCACCAAATTTTAGGTAACTTCATCACTAAGAAAATATGTTAAAAGACTATTGATTAATGACAAATATTGTATATATATAGTTAATAAGTGATATTATATAATAAAGCTTAATACAGTTTTTAGTCACCATATTTACAGTGTAATATGGAATAATATATGTGATTTTTCCAATATTTTTCTTCTTCTAGATCACAAAATTTTAGGTTACTTCATAGCTAAGACACTAAGTTAAAAGACTATTATTAATGATACATATTTCATATACACAGGTAATATTTAAAATTTTATAATGAGGATCGATAGTATATTTATTCTCCATATTCATATTGTATTATGAAATTATAAATGTAAATAGTTTTGAATATTTTACTTCTTCTACATCATCAAATTTTAGGTTACATCATCACTAAGAAACTAAGTTAAAAGACTATTAAATAATGACACATATTTCATAGACGTTCGTAATAATTAAAACTATATAATGAGGCTAGATAGTATATTTCTTCACCATATTCACATTGTATAATGGTATAATAGATGTAAACAATTTCAATATTTTTCTTCTTCTCCATCACCAAATTTTAGGTAACTTCATCACTAAGCAAATACATTAAAAGACTATTGATTAATGACAAATATTGTATATATATAGTTAATAAGTGATATTGTATAATAAAGCTTAATACAGTTTTTAGTCACCATATTTACAGTGTAATATGGAATAATATATGTGATTTTTTCAATATTTTTCTTCTTCTACATCACTAAATTTTAGGTTACTTCATAGCTAAGAATCTAAGTTAAAAGACTATTATTAATGACACATATTTCATATACACAAGTAATAATTAAAATTATATAATGAGGATCAATAGTATATTTATTCTCCATATTCATATTGTTTTATGGAATTATAGATGTAAATAGTTTTAAATATTTTACTTCTTCTACATCATCAAATTTTAGGTTACATAATCACTAAGAAACTAAGTTAAAAGACTATTAAATAATGACACATATTTCATATACGTTCGTAATAATTAAAACTATATAATGAGGCGAGATAGTATATTTATTCACCATATTTACATTGTATTATGGTATAATAGATGTAAACAATTTCAATATTTTTCTTCTTCTTCATCACCAAATTTTAGGTAACTTCATCACTAAGAAAATACGTTAAAAGACTATTGATTAATGACAAATATTGTATATATATAGTTAGTAAGTGATATTATATAATAAAGCTTAATACAGTTTTTAGTCACCATATTTACAGTGTAATATGGAATAATATATGTGATTTTTCCAATATTTTTCTTCTTCTAGATCACAAAATTTTAGGTTACTTCATAGTTAAGACACTAAGTTAAAAGACTATTATTAATGATACATATTTCATATACACAGGTAATATTTAAAATTTTATAATGAGGATCGATAGTATATTTATTCTCCATATTCATATTGTATTATGGAATTATAAATGTAAATAATTTTTAATATTTCACTTCTTCTACACCATCAAATTTTAGGTTACATCATCACTAAGCAACTAAGTAAAAAGACTATTAAATAATGACACATATTTCATATACGTTCGTAATAATAAAAACTATATAATGAGGCTAGATAGTATATTTATTCACCATATTCACATTATATTATGGTATAATAGATGTAAACAATTTCAATATTTTACTTCGTCGCCATCACCAAATTTTAGGTAACTTCATCACTAAGCAAATACGTTAAAAGACTATTGATTAATGACAAATATTGTATAATAATAGTTAATAAGTGATATTGTATAATAAAGATTAATACAATTTTTAGTCACCGTACTTACAGTTTAATATGGAATAATATTTGTGATTTTTTCAATACTTTTCTTCTTCTACATCACAAAATTTTAGGTTACTTCATAGCTAAGACACTAAGTTAAACGACTATTATTAATGATACATATTTCATATACACAGGTAATAATTAAAATTATATAATTAGGATCGATAGTATATTTATTCTCCATATTCATATTGTATTATGGAATTATAAATGTAAATAATTTTTAATATTTTACTTCTTCTACACCATCAAATTTTAGGTTACTTCATCACTAAGAAACTAAGTTAAAAGACTATTAAATAATGACACATATTTCATATACGTTCATAATAATTAAAACTATATAATGAGGCTAGATAGTATATTTATTCACCATATTCACATTGTATTATGGTATAATAGATGTAAACAATTTCAATATCTTTCTTCTTCTCCATCACCAAATTTTAGGTAACATCATCACTAAGCAAATACGTTAAAAGACTATTGATTAATGACAAATATTGTATATAAATAGTTAATAAGTGATATTATATAATAAAGCTTAATAAAGTTTTTAGTCACCATATTTACAGTGTAATATGGAAAAATATATGTGATTTTTTCAATATTTTTCTTCTTCTACATCACAAAATTTTAGGTTACTTCAAAGCTAAGACACTAAGTTAAAAGACTATTATTAATGATACATATTTCATATACACAGGTAATATTTAAAATTTTATAATGAGGATCGATAGTATATTTATTCTCCATATTCATATTGTATTATGAAATTATAAATGTAAATAATTTTGAATATTTTACTTCTTCTACACCATCAAATTTTAGTGTACTTCATCACTAAGAAACTTAGTTAAAAGACTATTAAATAATGACACATATTTAATATACGTTCGTAATAATTAAAACTATATAATGAGGGTAGATAGTATATTTATTCACCATATTCACATTGTATTATGTTATAATAGATGTAAACAATTTCAATATTTTTCTTCTTTTCCATCACCAAATTTTAGGTAACTTCATCACTAAGAAAATACGTTAAAAGACTATTGATTAATGACAAATATTGTATATATATAGTTAATAAGTGATATTATATAATAAAGCTTAATAAAATTTTTAGTCACCATATTTACAATGTAATATGGAATAATATATGTGATTTTTTCAATATTTTTCTTCTTGTACATCACAAAATTTTAGGTTACTTCATAGCTAAGACACTAAGTTAAAAGACTATTATTAATGATACATATTTCATATACACAGGTAATATTTAAAATTTTATAATGAGGATCGATAGTATATTTATTCTCCATATTCATATTGTATTATGAAATTATAAATGTAAATAGTTTTGAATATTTTACTTCTTCTACACCATCAAATTTTAGTGTACTTCATCACTAAGAAACTAAGTTAAAAGTCTATTAAATAATGACACATATTTCAAATACGTTCGTAATAATTAAAACTATATAATGAGGCTAGATAGTATATTTATTCACCATATTCACATTGTATTATGGTATAATAGATGTAAACAATTTCAATATTTTTCTTCTTCTCCATCACTAAATTTTAGGTTACTTCATCACTAAGCAAATACGTTAAAAGACTATTGATTAATGACAATTATTGTATATATATATAGTTAATAAGTGATATTGTATAATAAAGCTTAATATAGTTTTTAGTCACCGTATTTATAGTGTAATATGGAATAATATTTTTGATTTTTTCAATATTTTTCTTCTTCTACATCACAAAATTTTAGGCTACTTCATTGCTAAGACACTGAGTTAAAAGACTATTATTAATGATACATATTTCATATACACAAGTAATAATTAAAATTTTATAATGAGGATCGATAGTATATTTATTCTCCATATTCATATTGTATTATGGAATTATAGATGTAAATAGTTTTGAATATTTTACTTCTTCTACACCATCAAATTTTCGGTTACTTCATCACTAAGAAACTAAGTTAAAAGACTATTAAATAATGACACATATTTCATATACGTTCGTAATAATTAAAACTATATAATGAGGCTAGATAGTATATTTATTCACCATATTCACATTGTATTATGGTATAATAGATGTAAACAATTTCAATATCTTTCTTCTTCTCCATCACCAAATTTTAGGTAACTTCATCACTAAGCAAATACGTTAAAAGACTATTTATTAATGACAAATATTGTATATATAGTTAATAAGTGATATTATATAATAAAGCTTAATAAAGTTTTTAGTCACCATATTTACAGTGTAATATGGAATAATATATGTGATTTTTTCCATATTTTTCTTCTTCTACATCACAAAATTTTAGGTTACTTCAAAGCTAAGACACTAAGTTAAAAGACTATTATTAATGATACATATTTCATATACACAGGTAATATTTAAAATTTTATAATGAGGATCGATAGTATATTTATTCTCCATATTCATATTGTATTATGAAATTATAAATGTAAATAATTTTGAATATTTTACTTCTTCTACACCATCAAATTTTAGTGTACTTCATCACTAAGAAACTAAGTTAAAAGACTATTAAATAATGACACATATTTAATATACGTTCGTAATAATTAAAACTATATAATGAGGGTAGATAGTATATTTATTCACCATATTCACATTGTATTATGTTATAATAGATGTAAACAATTTCAATATTTTTCTTCTTTTCCATCACCAAATTTTAGGTAACTTCATCACTAAGAAAATACGTTAAAAGACTATTGATTAATGACAAATATTGTATATATATAGTTAATAAGTGATATTATATAATAAAGCTTAATACAATTTTTAGTCACCATATTTACAGTGTAATATGGAATAATATATGTGATTTTTTCAATATTTTTCTTCTTCTACATCACAAAATTTTAGGTTACTTCATAGCTAAGACACTAAGTTAAAAGACTATTATTAATGATACATATTTCATATACACAGGTAATATTTAAAATTTTATAATGAGGATCGATAGTATATTTATTCTCCATATTCATATTGTATTATTAAATTATAAATGTAAATAGTTTTGAATATTTTACTTCTTCTACACCATCAAATTTTAGTGTACTTCATCACTAAGAAACTAAGTTAAAAGACTATTAAATAATGACACATATTTCAAATACGTTCGTAATAATTAAAACTATATAATGAGGCTAGATAGTATATTTATTCACCATATTCACATTGTATTATGGTATAATAGATGTAAACAATTTCAATATTTTTCTTCTTCTCCATCACTAAATTTTAGGTAACTTCATCACTAAGCAAATACGTTAAAAGACTATTGATTAATGACAAATATTGTATATATATATAGTTAATAAGTGATATTGTATAATAAAGCTTAATATAGTTTTTAGTCACCGTATTTATAGTGTAATATGGAATAATATTTTTGATTTTTTCAATATTTTTCTTCTTCTACATCACAAAATTTTAGGTTACTTCATAGCTAAGAATCTAAGTTAAAAGACTATTATTAATGACACATATTTCATATACACAAGTAATAATTAAAATTATATAATGAGGATCAATAGTATATTTATTCTCCATATTCATATTGTATTATCACTACAAGAAAAATGATAGATTGGGACGGTTATTTTGGCTGATTACGACGGTTAAAACCGTCGCAATTTACAATCTACGACGGTAGAAGTACCATCGCAGAATCGTGCGTCCCCAGCCTATTTCGCGACGGTTGCAAAACTGTCACGCACAACAGATAGCGACGGTTATATACCGTCGTGAATTTGACTTTATTTTTTGTTTTTGTTGTTGTTTGCGACGGTTATTCTACCGCCGTAGGTTAGAAATTGCGGCGGTTTTAACCGTCGTAATCTGATTTATAAATTTCAAATAATATTTTTATTTAAATTATTATTTAGTAAAATAATTTTAAATATAATATTATTTTACTATAATATTTTACTATTATATTTAAATTATTATTTACTTTAATATTTTTTTATTTATAGTATTTTTATTTTATTTTCTATCACTTTTCAACATAATAAAGTTAATTACAATAAAAACATTTAATATCAAATAATCATCAATAATATCAAAAAAATGTGATCAAAGGTAAAAAGAAGTGCAAATTTTACCAATAAACAAGAAAAATTCAAATATCATCAAACTCCAATTGTATGAAAAGTTATAAGGTACAGAAAAATCAACTACAACAAAATCTCCAATAAAATAAAATTCACTTTCCGCTAAGGAGAAACCTAATCAAATTTGGATATGTATCAAGGCGTCTCAAGTTCTTTAGATATGTATGATACATAAATTGAGGACATTCTTCATATAGAAGCACGTCGACACACTTTTTCAATTCCTGATAAATATAGACGATAGAAATGTCTTCATTAGTGCTTGTAAATTCCTGGATTTTAGGAATCAGATTTAAACCTAGACCTTTCTCGACTAAGCTCATTGTGAGAGCTTCAAAAACTTGGTTGATGTCTACTTGCACCATCAGTCTTCTCTATGCCCTTGTGCGAGCTAAATCAATGCCTTCCATTACTCACCAAAGCTCAGCTACGACACTACTACATTTTCCATCACAGTAATCACACAAATTATCTGGAAGATTCAAGTGGTTTAGATATTGGTTGGTTTTGATTCCATTATGATATATCATCCACACAAAAATCCTTATTCTTTTAGTAACACTCAGATTCCAAATGCCTTTCCAATGATCCTCTATATCCTTGTTCTTGGTGGAGGTATTACAAGCATTATATCCAAAAACTTCCGACTGAACATGTTCCTTAAATGGCTTCAATTCCAATTTCCATCATCATTAATTAAGTCTGCAATTGTTGTATTCACATTATCTCCAATAGGCTAATTGATGCTATTCATAACATAAACATATAAAAAATTTATTAAACATCAATTAAGTAATTTAATGTATTATAAAAATATAACTAATAATTATAATCACTGATAAATTGTAATTAACAAATTAATACTATATATAAAGAAGATTTTGACTAATAAGCTAGTTGATATATATAGAATTTGATTATAGAAAAAATGTAATTATTTTATTTAAATTAATAAAATCAAAATGAAAATGATAGTATGTTTAATCTCATGAAAAAATTTAATTATTTTATTTAAATTAATAAAATGAAAATGAAAATGCTAGTTGAATCTCATGTGCAATAGCAGATCTACCATATTTGGACTGATAGTATGTTTAACAAAATCAAAATGATATTAAGAATACATCATAGTTATTACAAACATGATATACTATCTATCTAAATAAATATGTGTAGATAAGAGGTATACTATACATTATTATTATTATTGTAAAAGAATACATTATAGTTATTACAAACATGATATCCATGTTCACTACCAAAATTGGATGATGAGTTTCAACACACAAAACCAACTAAATCAGAAAATACCTCTGGTGTAATACTCCAAAATTGCTTCGACAGATTGAAGAACTCACTGTGAGATGAATTAGCAGCAAGTATATCTCCAATAAAAACCTGGTTTCAATAAGTCATAAACAAAGTCAGAGAGATTTTAAACAGAATTTCTAAGCTTTGATTAAGTTCTAAACAAAATTTCAAATGTTTCAAAAGTTTATGATTTGTCTCTACTATAACTGTCAAATATTAGCAATCTAAAAAATTTAGATTTGACAAATAAACCGAAAGCTTTAAGCTTATCAGGATGAAGACTAATTCATCATTTCCAAGAGATGCAGTCAATTCATTTCTCTTCATCACATCTTTCATGAAAATTTGAAGCTACAAATACAATTATGATGAATGACCCATCAGATATTACTATTAGCAATCTTTTTCACATATATGTATCAAATATTAACTAAAAACAAATATATTCTCATGCACAGACCTGATGGTGATACTTTTTGGTCATTGAATATCATCTCTTTATGTGATTCATAGCTCTTGAGATGAATGACCCTGCTGAATGTTCACGAAATTGGGATGATTCACAAAAATTGGAATGTACAACAATGAATGATAAAGTGATGAAAAGCCAAAAATGATACCTTCACAAAATGCCAATCCTTCAAATACGGTACAGATGCAGAGTCACCATTACTTACACCAATTTGATTACTGCACTGAACTGCAGAACCTTCATATTTAAAGCAAAGTCGAACGAAATCGGAAACCAACATGTCCTTTTTGCAAGCGAGAATTGGTGTAAGTAATGGTGACTCTGCATCTGAAATTTTTATCAGTAATTCATCTGAGATTGTTATGAAAAAGGGTTGTGCCGCCATCCTTGTCAATGCACCAAGTAACCAGTTCAAACTTCTTGGAGGTTATCAGTGCTCAAAATGTTAAACTTGCAGAGAGGACAGGTGGCATTGATGAGCAGCCATTTGTCAATGCATGTGCAATGAAAATGGTGATTGCAAGGAAGTTCTCTAAGTTCAGCTTCATCATCATAGGCCGAAAGGCAGATACAACATTCCTGCAAATTGATCATCCATCAGAAAATATAAAAGGATAGTCTCGTTAAGCCAACTTAGTTGGTAGCTGCTATACATGGACATCCGACTGCAAAAGAGCGGGTTCGAACATGTTATAAAAAGATAATCTGTATTTAATAACTAGGAACCTACTGCATCTTCTAAGGCAATAATATGCTCAGAAGCTGAACCACTGTCACATTCCGTCATCACTCCTCTCGATGGTTCTTGGGCATCACCTTCTTTTTTAAGTTCCTTTATTATTCTGAACTTGTATTTTGGCAACAGGTCAATCTCTTCCTTGGTTGCCCCTTCCTGTTGCCACATTAAATATCAAATTAAGTGTGATGAAGTTGAAAAAAGATTGTTGTGATCTGTGTTACCTGATCAGTCACTGCATACAAAATAGCAAGTATGCATGGAAGAAAACAGCAAACGGCAATTCCAATGAGACACGCAGCAGTAACACAAATCACAACAATTGCAACGTCGAAAGCAAGAAATGTGATACAGAGCCTGCAAAATACAACGTGTGTGATGGTTACACAGTTACAAGGTAGAAACATGGGACAAATGCGTAAAGCAAAAGATTTTATCGATAATATATACTATTCTAAGATGTAACTAACCAGTAAAGCTGAGGTGAAACCCTTGTCAAACTCTGACCACCAGCAGTTACCCAGTAGAATCCAAGAAACAACCATACAAAAGAGGGAAACCACTGTTTAGGAAGGGAAAAGAAATTAAAGTCAGGGATTAGATATTATGATGAAACTGTCTTCAAAATGATACATTGAAAAGATCCAATTTTACCCGTAATTCCATTCTGCACAAGCGTATGGACCGATCCGGAGATGAACATATAGACCTGCTGCTGCTACTGCCTTCACAAATCCAACCAAATCACCCCTACCTTCAAAATTGTACTGCCAAGCCAAAATATGTAATCCATCGTTAATTTTGAGAACTCACAAAACTGCAATGTAAAAGACAGAAGAATAACAATATGAAAGTGGAAAGACAATGAAAAAGAACAGAACCTGGCGTCGAACAGGTTCGTGTAAGTTCCAGAAAACATAAGTCTCAATGACATCAATTCCTCCATCTTTGGATTTCTGAATAAGGTCTGGCCACATCTACAACAACAACAACACTACCATTGTTAAGTTCAAACATCAAACACAAATTGAATAAATAGTGCATATCTACTAGCACAGACACGATAATAGTTTGAAATAAATTGAAGTGACTAAATGTAACCATTTCAGAGATATCTTACGATAATAGTGCATAATGCTTTGGTCAGAATCACACTCTGCAACAGAATATGATGCTTAAATGGTTATAAAGTCCTTTTACAACACCCACTAGGCACTATATAGCATAGCATATCAGAATTCTATAAACTCAGCCATACCTTGAGTTGAGCATTACAACAAACACTTGATGAGCATCCTCTCTACTCATTCCCTTCTTGAACATACTGATGTTACGGGACTCCAATCTTCAACTAGGAATTTTAACAAACACCTTGACACCAATGGCAAAAGACACCAGCGTCAAAGTGCTACTGGACTCCAATATTCAACTATGCATTTTCACAAACACCTTGACACTAATGGAAAAAGACACCACCGTTAGCCTCTACAATAACACCATCGCCATCACTGATCTAAAGCTCCATCATCTAATGTCAAAGCTCCGACGGGATCAAAAATTGTGATCTAAAACAAATTAAAAAATATAAACAAATGTATCGATATATAGAAAAGGGAAAAAAGTACCAAATTGAATCCATATCTTCCTCTCTCTTGTTTGCAACGCATCATCTTGTATCAATCAAATACCTCTTCCTTTTCTTTCCTTCTTCAGTGGCGGCGATGGAAGCTTGGTTTGCAAAGGGTTGGCTGACGAAGGTGTGTGTTGAATTGTTGAGTAGAGACGCAGGGACCAGCTGAGTTGATGAACGAAACAACGGATAAAGATTGTTGCGGTGGATGTGGTTCAGCAGATTTTAGCGGTTTGAGGAGGCGGTTGGTTGTGCCTTATTGGTGGGTTGTCGGATGGCTCACGGTTGGAACGGTGAGAGGTGCGATTGCAACGGAATCGTCGGGGTCGGATCGGAAATGGAGCGTAGCACCTTCGTAGCTGGCGACGGCGTCGGCGCCATTGTGCGTCATTTGTGCACGATTGAGAGGAGGATAGGTTGGCAATGGTTCGGTGACTTTGCGTGTTCAGATCCATTCGGAAAAGCTTAAAGGAGCTTGTGAATTTGTTCTTTTTTGTTCTGTTTTGGTTTCGATAACGAATTGTGAACGATTCTGCAGAAACCGGTTAGGAATTGCGGTACAACTCAGCTTTTTTTTAACTTTTTTATGGCGACGGGTGTTTTACCGTCGTGCCCATGAGAATTTTTAAAGGTTTTGGGTGCGACGGTTGTTTTACCGTCGTGAAATGAATTTTAGGACGGATAATTTTACCGTCGTGAAAGGTTTAAGGGTGCGACGGGTGCTTTACCGTCGTGATATGCCTTTTAGGACGGTTAATTTTACCGTCGTGACTAGTTGTTGGTGAAAAATCAATGTTAAAAGTGTTAAATGGGGGCCGACGGTTGTTTTACCGTCGTAATAATAATATTATGATGGTTAAATATACCGTCGCAAAATAAATATTAGGGACGGTTGGTGTCAACTGTCGTAAACACTGTCTCTATATGTCAATTACGACAGTTATCACATAACTGTCGCAATTTTTGTGTCGTTAAACACTAATTTTCTTGTAGTGTATGGAATTATAAATGTAAATAATTTTTAATATTTCACTTCTTCTACACCATCAAATTTTAGGTTACATCATCACTAAGCAACTAAGTAAAAAGACTATTAAATAATGACACATATTTCATATACGTTCGTAATAATTAAAACTATATAATGAGGCTAGATAGTATATTTATTCACCATATTCACATTATATTATGGTATAATAGATGTAAACAATTTCAATATTTTACTTCGTCGCCATCACCAATTTTTAGGTAACTTCATCACTAAGCAAATACGTTAAAAGACTATTGATTAATGACAAATATTGTATATATATAGTTAATAAGTGATATTGTATAATAAAGATTAATACAATTTTTAGTCACCGTACTTATAGTTTAATATGGAATAATATTTGTGATTTTTTCAATACTTTTCTTCTTCTACATCACAAAATTTTAGGTTACTTCATAGCTAAGACACTAAGTTAAACGACTATTATTAATGATACATATTTCATATACACAGGTAATAATTAAAATTATATAATTAGGATCGATAGTATATTTATTCTCCATATTCATATTGTATTATGGAATTATAAATGTAAATAATTTTTAATATTTTACTTCTTCTACACCATCAAATTTTAGGTTACTTCATCACTAAGAAACTAAGTTAAAAGACTATTAAATAATGACACATATTTCATATACGTTCATAATAATTATAACTATATAATGAGGCTAGATAGTATATTTATTCACCATATTCACATTGTATTATGGTATAATAGATGTAAACAATTTCAATATCTTTCTTCTTCTCCATCACCAAATTTTAGGTAACATCATCACTAAGCAAATACGTTAAAAGACTATTGATTAATGACAAATATTGTATATATATAGTTAATAAGTGATATTATATAATAAAGCTTAATAAAGTTTTTAGTCACCATATTTACAGTGTAATATGGAAAAATATATGTGATTTTTTCAATATTTTTCTTCTTCTACATCAAAAAATTTTAGGTTACTTCAAAGCTAAGACACTAAGTTAAAAGACTATTATTAATGATACATATTTCATATACACAGGTAATATTTAAAATTTTATAATGAGGATCGATAGTATATTTATTCTCCATATTCATATTGTATTATGAAATTATAAATGTAAATAATTTTGAATATTTTACTTCTTCTACACCATCAAATTTTAGTGTACTTCATCACTAAGAAACTTAGTTAAAAGACTATTAAATAATGACACATATTTAATATACGTTCGTAATAATTAAAACTATATAATGAGGGTAGATAGTATATTTATTCACCATATTCACATTGTATTATGTTATAATAGATGTAAACAATTTCAATATTTTTCTTCTTCTCCATCACCAAATTTTAGGTAACTTCATCACTAAGAAAATACGTTAAAAGACTATTGATTAATGACAAATATTGTATATATATAGTTAATAAGTGATATTATATAATAAAGCTTAATACAGTTTTTAGTCACCATATTTACAGTGTAATATGAAATAATATATGTGATTTTTCCAATATTTTTCTTCTTCTAGATCACAAAATTTTAGGTTACTTCATAGCTAAGACACTAAGTTAAAAGACTATTATTAATGACACATATTTCATATACACAAGTAATAATTAAAATTATATAATGAGGATCGATAGTATATTTATTCTCCATATTCATATTGTATTATGAAATTATAAATGTAAATAGTTTTGAATATTTTACTTCTTCTACATCATCAAATTTTAGGTTACATCATCACTAAGAAACTAAGTTAAAAGACTATTAAATAATGACACATATTTCATAGACGTTCGTAATAATTAAAACTATATAATGAGGCTAGATAGTATATTTCTTCACCATATTCACATTGTATTATGGTATAATAGATGTAAACAATTTCAATATTTTTCTTCTTCTCCAACACCAAATTTTAGGTAACTTCATCACTAAGCAAATACATTAAAAGACTATTGATTAATGACAAATATTGTATATATATAGTTAATAAGTGATATTGTATAATAAAGCTTAATACAGTTTTTAGTCACCATATTTACAGTGTAATATGGAATAACATATGTGATTTTTTCAATATTTTTCTTCTTCTACATCACTAAATTTTAGGTTACTTCATAGCTAAGAATCTAAGTTAAAAGACTATTATTAATGACACATATTTCATATACACAAGTAATAATTAAAATTATATAATGAGGATCAATAGTATATTTATTCTCCATATTCATATTGTTTTATGGAATTATAGATGTAAATAGTTTTGAATATTTTACTTCTTCTACATCATCAAATTTTAGGTTACATCATCACTAAGAAACTAAGTTAAAAGACTATTAAATAATGACACATATTTCATATACGTTCGTAATAATTAAAACTATATAATGAGGCTAGATAGTATATTTATTCACCATATTTACATTGTATTATGGTATAATAGATGTAAACAATTTCAATATTTTTCTTCTTCTCCATCACCAAATTTTAGGTAACTTCATCACTAAGAAAATACGTTAAAAGACTATTGATTAATGACAAATATTGTATATATATAGTTAGTAAGTGATATTATATAATAAAGCTTAATACAGTTTTTAGTCACCATATTTACAGTGTAATATGGAATAATATATGTGATTTTTCCAATATTTTTCTTCTTCTAGATCACAAAATTTTAGGTTACTTCATAGCTAAGACACTAAGTTAAAAGACTATTATTAATGATACATATTTCATATACACAGGTAATATTTAAAATTTTATAATGAGGATCGATAGTATATTTATTCTCCATATTCATATTGTATTATGGAATTATAAATGTAAATAATTTTTAATATTTCACTTCTTCTACACCATCAAATTTTAGGTTACATCATCACTAAGCAACTAAGTAAAAAGACTATTAAATAATGACACATATTTCATATACGTTCGTAATAATTAAAACTATATAATGAGGCTAGATAGTATATTTATTCACCATATTCACATTATATTATGGTATAATAGATGTAAACAATTTCAATATTTTACTTCGTCGCCATCACCAAATTTTAGGTAACTTCATCACTAAGCAAATACGTTAAAAGACTATTGATTAATGACAAATATTGTATATATATAGTTAATAAGTGATATTGTATAATAAAGATTAATACAATTTTTAGTCACCATATTTACAGTGTAATATGGAATAATATTTGTGATTTTTTCAATACTTTTCTTCTTCTACATCACAAAATTTTAGGTTACTTCAAAGCTAAGACACTAAGTTAAAAGACTATTATTAATGATACATATTTCATATACACAGGTAATATTTAAAAATTTTTAATGAGGATCGATAGTATATTTATTCTCCATATTCATATTGTATTATGAAATTATAAATGTAAATAGTTTTGAATATTTTACTTCTTCTACACCATCAAATTTTAGTGTACTTCATCACTAAGAAACTAAGTTAAAAGACTATTAAATAATGACACATATTTAATATACGTTCGTAATAATTAAAACTATATAATGAGGGTAGATAGTATATTTATTCACCATATTCACATTGTATTATGGTATAATAGATGTAAACAATTTCAATATTTTTCTTCTTTTCCATCACCAAATTTTAGGTAACTTCATCACTAAGAAAATACGTTAAAAGACTATTGATTAATGACAAATATTGTATATATATAGTTAATAATTGATATTATATAATAAAGCTTAATACAGTTTTTAGTCACCATATTTACAGTGTAATATGGAATAATATATGTGATTTTTCCAATATTTTTCTTCTTCTACATCACAAAATTTTAGGTTACTTCATAGCTAAGACACTAAGTTAAAAGACTATTATTAATGATACATATTTCATATACACAGGTAATATTTAAAATTTTATAATGAGGATCGATAGTATATTTATTCTCCATATTCATATTGTATTATGAAATTATAAATGTAAATATTTTTGAATATTTTACTTCTTCTACATCATCAAATTTTAGGTTACATCATCACTAAGAAACTAAGTTAAAAGCCTATTAAATAATGAAACATATTTCATATACGTTCGTAATAATTAAAACTATATAATGAGGCTAGATAGTATATTTCTTCACCATATTCACATTGTATTATGGTATAATAGATGTAAACAATTTCAATATTTTTCTTCTTCTCCATCACCAAATTTTAGGTAACTTCATCACTAAGCAAACACATTAAAAGACTATTGATTAATGACAAATATTGTATATATATAGTTAATAAGTGATATTGTATAATAAAGCTTAATACAGTTTTTAGTCACCATATTTACAGTGTAAAATGGAATAATATTTTTGATTTTTCAATATTTTTCTTCTTCTACATCACAAAATTTTAGGTTACTTCATAGCTAAGAATCTAAGTTAAAAGACTATTATTAATGACACATATTTCATATACACAAGTAATAATTAAAATTATATAATGAGGATCAATCGTATATTTATTCTCCATATTCATATTGTATTATGGAATTATAGATGTAAATAGTTTTGAATATTTTACTTCTTCTACATCATCAAATTTTAGGTTACATCATCACTAAGAAACTAAGTTAAAAGACTATTAAATAATGACACATATTTCATATACGTTCGTAATAATTAAAACTATATAATGAGGCTAGATAGTATATTTATTCACCATATTCACATTGTATTATGGTATAATAGATGTAAACAATTTCAATATTTAACTTCTTCTCCATCACCAAATTTTAGGTAACTTCATCACTAAGAAAATACGTTAAAAGACTATTGATTAATGACAAATATTGTATATATATATAGTTAGTAAGTGATATTATATAATAAAGCTTAATACAGTTTTTAGTCACCATATTTACAGTGTAATATGGAATAATATATGTGATTTTTCCAATATTTTTCTTCTTCTAGATCACAAAATTTTAGGTTACTTCATAGCTAAGACACTAAGTTAAAAGACTATTATTAATGATACATATTTCATATACACAGGTAATATTTAAAATTTTATAATGAGGATCGATAGTATATTTATTCTCCATATTCATATTGTATTATGGAATTATAAATGTAAATAATTTTTAATATTTCACTTCTTCTACACCATCAAATTTTAGGTTACATCATCACTAAGCAACTAAGTAAAAAGACTATTAAATAATGACACATATTTCATATACGTTCGTAATAATTAAAACTATATAATGAGGCTAGATAGTATATTTATTCACCATATTCACATTATATTATGGTATAATAGATGTAAACAATTTCAATATTTTACTTCGTCGCCATCACCAAATTTTAGGTAACTTCATCACTAAGCAAATACGTTAAAAGGCTATTGATTAATGACAAATATTGTATATATATAGTTAATAAGTGATATTGTATAATAAAGATTAATACAATTTTTAGTCACCATATTTACAGTGTAATATGGAATAATATTTGTGATTTTTTCAATACTTTTCTTCTTCTACATCACAAAATTTTAGGTTACTTCAAAGCTAAGACACTAAGTTAAAAGACTATTATTAATGATACATATTTCATATACACAGGTAATATTTAAAATTTTTTAATGAGGATCGATAGTATATTTATTCTCCATATTCATATTGTATTATGAAATTATAAATGTAAATAGTTTTGAATATTTTACTTCTTCTACACCATCAAATTTTAGTGTACTTCATCACTAAGAAACTAAGTTAAAAGACTATTAAATAATGACACATATTTAATATACGTTCGTAATAATTAAAACTATATAATGAGGGTAGATAGTATATTTATTCACCATATTCACATTGTATTATGGTATAATAGATGTAAACAATTTCAATATTTTTCTTCTTTTCCATCACCAAATTTTAGGTAACTTCATCACTAAGAAAATACGTTAAAAGACTATTGATTAATGACAAATATTGTATATATATAGTTAATAATTGATATTATATAATAAAGCTTAATACAGTTTTTAGTCACCATATTTACAGTGTAATATGGAATAATATATGTGATTTTTCCAATATTTTTCTTCTTCTACATCACAAAATTTTAGGTTACTTCATAGCTAAGACACTAAGTTAAAAGACTATTATTAATGATACATATTTCATATACACAGGTAATATTTAAAATTTTATAATGAGGATCGATAGTATATTTATTCTCCATATTCATATTGTATTATGAAATTATAAATGTAAATATTTTTGAATATTTTACTTCTTCTACATCATCAAATTTTAGGTTACATCATCACTAAGAAACTAAGTTAAAAGCCTATTAAATAATGACACATATTTCATATACGTTCGTAATAATTAAAACTATATAATGAGGCTAGATAGTATATTTCTTCACCATATTCACATTGTATTATGGTATAATAGATGTAAACAATTTCAATATTTTTCTTCTTCTCCATCACCAAATTTTAGGTAACTTCATCACTAAGCAAACACATTAAAAGACTATTGATTAATGACAAATATTGTATATATATAGTTAATAAGTGATATTGTATAATAAAGCTTAATACAGTTTTTAGTCACCATATTTACAGTGTAAAATGGAATAATATTTTTGATTTTTCAATATTTTTCTTCTTCTACATCACAAAATTTTAGGTTACTTCATAGCTAAGAATCTAAGTTAAAAGACTATTATTAATGACACATATTTCATATACACAAGTAATAATTAAAATTATATAATGAGGATCAATCGTATATTTATTCTCCATATTCATATTGTATTATGGAATTATAGATGTAAATAGTTTTGAATATTTTACTTCTTCTACATCTTCAAATTTTAGGTTACATCATCACTAAGAAACTAAGTTAAAAGACTATTAAATAATGACACATATTTCATATACGTTCGTAATAATTAAAACTATATAATGAGGCTAGATAGTATATTTATTCACCATATTCACATTGTATTATGGTATAATAGATGTAAACAATTTCAATATTTAACTTCTTCTCCATCACCAAATTTTAGGTAATTTCATCACTAAGAAAATACGTTAAAAGACTATTGATTAATGACAAATATTGTATATATATAGTTAATAAGTGATATTATATAATAAAGCTTAATACAGTTTTTAGTCACCATATTTACAGTGTAATATGGAATAATATATGTGATTTTTCCAATATTTTTCTTCTTCTAGATCACAAAATTTTAGGTTACTTCATAGCTAAGACACTAAGTTAAAAGACTATTATTAATGATACATATTTCATATACACAGGTAATATTTAAAATTTTATAATGAGGATCGATAGTATATTTATTCTCCATATTCATATTGTATTATGGAATTATAAATGTAAATAATTTTGAATATTTCACTTCTTCTACACCATCAAATTTTAGGTTACATCATCACTAAGCAACTAAGTAAAAAGACTATTAAATAATGACACATATTTCATATACGTTCGTAATAATTAAAACTATATAATGAGGCTAGATAGTATATTTATTCACCATATTCACATTGTATTATGGTATAATAAATGTAAACAATTTCAATATTTTACTTTTTCGCCATCACCAAATTTTAGGTAACTTCATCACTAAGCAAATACGTTAAAAGACTATTGATTAATGACAAATATTGTATATATATAGTTAATAAGTGATATTGTATAATAAAGATTAATACAATTTTTAGTCACCGTACTTACAGTTTAATATGGAATAATATTTGTGATTTTTTCAATACTTTTCTTCTTCTACATCACAAAATTTTAGGTTACTTCATAGCTAAGACACTAAGTTAAACGACTATTATTAATGATACATATTTCATATACACAGGTAATAATTAAAATTATATAATTAGGATCGATAGTATATTTATTCTCCATATTCATATTGTATTATGGAATTATAAATGTAAATAATTTTGAATATTTTACTTCTTCTACACCATCAAATTTTAGGTTACTTCATCACTAAGAAACTAAGTTAAAAGACTATTAAATAATGACACATGTTTCTTATACGTTCATAATAATTAAAACTATATAATGAGGCTAGATAGTATATTTATTCACCATATTCACATTGTATTACGGTATAATAGATGTAAACAATTTCAATATCTTTCTTCTTCTCCATCACCAAATTTTAGGTAACATCATCACTAAGCAAATACGTTAAAAGACTATTGATTAATGACAAATATTGTATATATATAGTTAATAAGTGATATTATATAATAAAGCTTAATAAAGTTTTTAGTCACCATATTTACAGTGTAATATGGAAAAATATATGTGATTTTTTCAATATTTTTCTTCTTCTACATCACAAAATTTTAGGTTACATCAAAGCTAAGACACTAAGTTAAAAGACTATTATTAATGATACATATTTCATATACACAGGTAATATTTAAAATTTTATAATGAGGATCGACAGTATATTTATTCTCCATATTCATATTGTATTATGAAATTATAAATGTAAATAATTTTGAATATTTTACTTCTTCTACACCATCAAATTTTAGTGTACTTCATCAATAAGAAACTAAGTTAAAAGACTATTAAATAATGACACATATTTAATATACGTTCGTAATAATTAAAACTATATAATGAGGGTAGATAGTATATTTATTCACCATATTCACATTGTATTATGTTATAATAGATGTAAACAATTTCAATATTTTTCTTCTTTTCCATCACCAAATTTTAGGTAACTTCATCACTAAGAAAATACGTTAAAAGACTATTGATTAATGACAAATATTGTATATATATAGTTAATAAGTGATATTATATAATAAAGCTTAATACAATTTTTAGTCACCATATTTAAAGTGTAATATGGAATAATATATGTGATTTTTTCAATATTTTTCTTCTTCTACATCACAAAATTTTAGGTTACTTCATAGCTAAGACACTAAGTTAAAAGACTGTTATTAATGATACATATTTCATATACACAGGTAATATTTAAAATTTTATAATGAGGATCGATAGTATATATATTCTCCATATTCATATTGTATTATGAAATTATAAATGTAAATAGTTTTGAATATTTTACTTCTTCTACACCATCAAATTTTAGTGTACTTCATCACTAAGAAACTAAGTTAAAAGACTATTAAATAATGACACATATTTCAAATACGTTCGTAATAATTAAAACTATATAATGAGGCTAGATAGTATATTTATTCACCATATTCACATTGTATTATGGTATAATAGATGTAAACAATTTCAATATTTTTCTTCTTCTCCATCACTAAATTTTAGGTAACTTCATCACTAAGCAAATACGTTAAAAGACTATTGATTAATGACAAATATTGTATATATATATATATATATATATATATATATATATATATATATATATATATATATATATATATATATATATATATATATATATATATATATATATATATATATATATATATATATATATATATATATATATATATATATATATATATATATATATATATATATATATATATATATATAGTTAATAAGTGATATTGTATAATAAAGCTTTCTATAGTTTTTAGTCACCGTATTTATAGTGTAATATGGAATAATATTTTTGATTTTTTCAATATTTTTCTTCTTCTACATCACAAAATTTTAGGTTACTTCATAGCTAAGACACTGAGTTAAAAGACTATTATTAATGATACATATTTCATATACACAAGTAATAATTAAAATTTTATAATGAGGATCGATAGTATATTTATTCTCCATATTCATATTGTATTATGGAATTATAGATGTAAATAGTTTTGAATATTTTACTTCTTCTACATCTTAAAATTTTAGGTTACATCATCACTAAGAAACTAAGTTAAAAGACTATTAAATAATGACACATATTTCATATACGTTCGTAATAATTAAAACTATATAATGAGGCTAGATAGTATATTTATTCACCATATTCACATTGTATTATAGTATAATAGATGTAAACAATTTCAATATTTTTCTTCTTCTCCATCACCAAATTTTAGGTAACTTCATCACTAAGAAAATACGTTAAAAGACTATTGATTAATGACAAATATTGTATATATATAGTTAATAAGTGATATTATATAATAAAGCTTAATACAGTTTTTAGTCACCATATTTACAGTGTAATATGGAATAATATATGTGATTTTTCCAATATTTTTCTTCTTCTAGATCACAAAATTTTAGGTTACTTCATAGCTAAGACACTAAGTTTAAAGACTATTATTAATGATACATATTTCATATACACAGGTAATATTTAAAATTTTATAATGAGGATCGATAGTATATTTATTCTCCATATTCATATTGTATTATGGAATTATAAATGTAAATAATTTTGAATATTTTACTTCTTCTACACCATCAAATTTTAGGTTACTTAATCACTAAGAAACTAAGTTAAAAGACTATTAAAAAATGACACATATTTCATATACGCTCGTAAAAATTAAAACTATATAATGAGGCTAGATAGTATATTTATTCACCATATTCACATTGTATTATGGTATAATAGATGTAAACAATTTCAATATCTTTCTTCTTCTCCATCACCAAATTTTAGGTAACTTCATCACTAAGAAAATACGTTAAAAGACTATTGATTAATGACAAATATTGTATATATTTAGTTAATAAGTGATATTATATAATAAAACTTAATACAGTTTTTAGTCACCATATTTACAGTGTATTATGGAATAATATATGTGATTTTTTCAATATTTTTCTTCTTCTACATCACAAAATGTTAGGTTACTTCATACCTAAGACACTAAGTTAAAAGACTATTATTAATGACACATGTAACACCCTCTAAAACCCCGAATAAATTTTCGCAAATATTAAAATCATAATTTCAGAGTACATGTATAATCGAGGATGCTACAATTCTCTTTTCATAAAACAAATTCCTGTCATGCATAACGTAGTAGTAACTCATACATGTTTACACAGCGGAATAATTTAATTAATAAAATCAATGTTATAATATTTTCCAAAATCATCAGGGATTAACACCTGGAAAATGTCAACATCATATTATAATAAAACATAAGGAATTAAACGAGTCTGACTAAAACAGCTCGACAAAACAGACGTTCCCTGATTAACCCCTTAACTGCTTCACTTCCCGATCTTCTATCCTCATAGGCAATGCTTCTACTGTCAGGTTATCTCTCACCTGTACATCGTCTATTTGGATTACATGAGATGGGTCTGGAATGTATCTCCTCAGCTGAGAAACATGAAAAACATCGTGCAAATTCGCAAGTCTCGGAGGTAAAGCAATACGATAAGCAACTTCTCCAACTCTTTCCGTAATCTGAAACGGACCAATAAAACGCGGAGTCAACTTCTTAGATTTCAACGCTCGACCAATACCCGTCATCGGAGTAACTCTCATAAACACATGATCTCCAGCACTGAATTCTAAATTCTTTCTCCTCTTATCATGATAACTTTTCTGACGACTCTGAGAAGCTCTCATCTTCTCTTGAATCAATTTAATCTTTTCAGTAGTCTGCTGAACAATCTCTGGCCCAATTACCGAACTCTCTCCAGATTCATACCAACACAGAGGTGTTCTACACCGTCTACCATACAATGCCTCGAACGGAGCCATACCAATACTCGAATGGTAACTATTGTTATAAGTAAATTCAATCAATGGCAAATAGCTATCCCAAGCTCCACCCTTCTCTAAAACACAAGCACGCAACAAATCTTCTAACGATTGAATCGTCCTCTCCGTCTGTCCATCAGTCTGAGGATGGTAAGCTGAACTCAACCTCAATTTAGTACCCAAAGCTTTCTGCAATCCTTCCCAAAATTTCGAAGTGAATCTCGGATCTCTATCCGACACAATACTAGAAGGAACTCCATGCAAACTCACTATTTTCTCAATATATAACTGTGCCAATCTATCCATTGAGTAATCCATTCGCACCGGTATAAAATGAGCAGACTTAGTCAACCTATCCACAACGACCCATATCGCTTCACAATTCATAGGAGTCCTCGGCAACCCAGATACGAAATCCATAGAAATACTATCCCACTTCCATTCTGGAATAAACATTGGTTGCATAAATCCAGACGGCTTCTGATGTTCAATCTTCGATTTCTGACAGATTAAACATGCATACACAAATTCAGCTATTTCCTTTTTCATTCCCGGCCACCAAAACAATTTCTTCAAATCATGATACATTTTCGTGGCACCCGGATGAATACTCATCCCACTGCGATGTCCTTCCTCTAATATACTCTGCTTGATTTCTGCGACATCAGGAACACAAACTCTATCGCCAAATCTCATAACATCATTTTCATCAATTCTAAACTCACCACCTTGACCTTGGTTGATCAATGTCAATTTATCAACTAAATTAACATCAGATTTCTGCCCGATCCTGATCTCTTCTAGAATACCACTAGTAAGTTTCAACATACCCAAACGAACACACTTCGGAGTACTTTCAAAAACTAAACTCAAATCTCGGAATTGTTCAATTAAATCCAATTCACGAACCATCATCATAGACATATGCAAGGATTTCCTGCTCAAAGCATCCGCAACCACATTTGCCTTACCAGGATGGTAATTCAAACCAAAATCATAATCTTTGAGAAATTCCAACCACCTTCTTTGCCTCATATTGAGCTCTTTCTGATCGAAAAGATACTTCAAACTCTTATGATCGCTATACACTTCAAATCTCGAACCATACAGATAATGTCTCCACAATTTCAAGACAAACACAACTGCTGCCAACTCTAAATCATGAGTAGGATAGTTCCTTTCATGAACCTTCAACTGTCTCGAAGCATACGCAACTACCTGCTGATTCTGCATTAAAACACCACCTAATCCCATCAGAGATGCATCACAATAAACCACAAAAGATTCCACCGGATTCGGCAAAATCAGAATAGGAGCACTAGTCAATCTCCGCTTCAATTCTTGGAAACCTTTCTCACATTCCGAATCCCAAATAAACGCTTGTCCTTTACGAGTCAACTTCGTCAACGGCAAAGCTAACTTTGAGAATCCTTCGATAAACTTTCTGTAATAACCTGCAAGACCAAGAAAACTTCTGATTTCAGAAATAGTCTTCGGCGCTTCCCACTGAGATACTGCTTCTACTTTTGTAGGATTCACGGTAATACCATTCTTAGAAATCACATGTCCAAGAAAACTAACTTCATTCAGCCAGAACTCACATTTGGACAACTTTGCATACAACTTCCTATCTTTCAACAACTCTACAACAATTCTGAGATGTTCCGCATGCTCTTTGTCGTTCTTGGAATAAATCAGAATGTCATCAATAAAAACCACAACAAATTTATCCAGATACGGATGAAAAATCCTATTCATATATTCCATGAAAACACCAGGTGCATTAGTAACTCCGAACGGCATAACAGAATATTCATAATGCCCATACCTCGTTCGAAAAGCAGTCTTTTGTATATCTTCCGCTTTCACACGAATCTGATGATATCCCGATCTCAAGTCAATCTTACTGAATACACTAGCTCCAATTAGTTGATCCATTAAATCATCAATCCTCGGTAATGGATACCGATTCTTAATGGTTACCTTGTTCAATTGCCTGTAATCAACACACAGTCTCATAGAACCTTCTTTCTTCTTAACCAACAATACCGGAGCACCCCAAGGCGAAACACTTGGACGAATAAACTTCTTCTCCAGTAAATCTTCTAACTGACTCTTCAATTCAGCCAACTCAGACGCAGACATACGATATGGCGCCATCGACACCGGTCTCGTACCAGGAATCAAATCTATAGAGAATTCCACCTCTCTCTCAGGAGGTAACTCACCAACATCATCCGGAAAGACTTCTGGAAAATCACACACCACTGGCAATTCGCCACTCCTGACCTTTCCTGTTGCATCTAACGAAGCAAGTAACATAAACACATTAGCACCGTCCTCCATTGCTTCTTGTACCTGCCTAGCAGTCATAGTCAAGTTCTCGACACCAACTGCTTCTGGAAAAATCACCGTCTTAGCAAAGCAATTCAGATGAACCCGGTTGAATTCCAACCAGTTCATCCCAAGGATAATATCAATTTGTTCAAGCGGTAGGCACACTAAATCCATACCGAAACCTCTACCAAAAATCTCAATAGGACAATTCCTACATACAAGTGAAGTTGTCACTGAACCCGATGCAGGAGTATCAACAACCATGCTACCTCGCATACCAGATATGTCCAGTTTCAACCTCTCAGCACAATCCAACGAAATGAAAGAATGAGTTGCACCAGTATCAATAATTGCAACTAAAGGTGTGCCATGAATAAAACACGTACCTTTAATCAATCGATCCTCTGGAGTAGTCTCAGATCCAGACAGAGCGAACACTTTTCCACCTGATTGATCCTTCCTAGGCTTAGGACACTGCGGACGAATGTGACCTCCTTCGCCACAATTGTAACAAGTAACAGACTTCCCTTTGCAATCAATAGACAAATGACCAGCCTTTCCACATTTATAGCACTTCTTCTCATCACTCTTGCAATCTCGAATGTGATGACCAGACTCACCACACCTGTAGCATCTGATAGGAGCCTTAGAATCTCCCCCACTAGGCCTTTTCCATCCACCTGATTTCTGGTTATCTCTACCATATGGCTTGCCACGGTCCATATGTTGCTTTCCTCTTTTATCAACAGCCCCACGAGAGTGAGACGACCTATTCTTGGTAATATCTTCTTCCAGGATTCTGCTACAATCCACCAGATCAGAAAATCTACGAATACGCTGGTACCTGATTCCCTGCTTAATCTCATCTCGGAGACCATTCTCAAATTTGATACATTTAGAGAATTCTCCAGCCTCATCATTGTTGTAGTGAGCATAATACTTTGCCAGCTCAGTGAACTTAGTAGCATACTCAGTAACAGTCAGATTGCCCTGCTTAAGCTCCAAAAACTCAATTTCCTTTCTTCCCCGAACATCTTCAGGAAAGTACCTCCTCAGAAAAGCTCTTCTGAAGTTAGCCCAAGTCAGTGCCTCTCCATCCTGAACCATCTCGGTCCTTGTGGCAACCCACCAGTCGTCGGCCTCTTCTGCCAACATATGCGTACCATATCTGACCTTCAAATCTTCAGCACAATCAATCACACGGAAAATCCTTTCGATTTCCTTCAGCCACTTCTGAGCACCTTCAGGGTCATGTGTACCTTTGAACAACGGAGGATTGTTCCTTTGGAAATTTCCCAATTGCCTATCAGCACCAATCACGCCTCCAGTTGGGTTTCCAGCAAGTACACCAGCTAACATCCCCAAAGCCTCAGCTAGTGCAGCATCATTTCGTCCGTTACCTCTTCCAGCCATATTCCTGAGAATCAAAACATACTCTTCATTAGAATACAGTATCGACAGTGTTACCTTGCACTAGTCGCATACAAAAGGAATGACTGACTCAAGACTCTAGTCGCAACGACCGACTATGCTCTGATACCACTATTGTAACACCCTCTAAAACCCCGAATAAATTTTCGCAAATATTAAAATCATAATTTCAGAGTACATGTATAATCGAGGATCCTACAATTCTCTTTTAATAAAACAAATTCCTGTCATGCATAACGTAGTAGTAACTCATACATGTTTACACAGCGGAATAATTTAATTAATAAAATCAATGTTATAATATTTTCCAAAATCATCAGGGATTAACACCTGGAAAATGTCAACATCATATTATAATAAAACATAAGGAATTAAACGAGTCTGACTAAAACAGCTCGACAAAACAGACGTTCCCGGAGTTACAACTATCAGAGCATGACCCGGACAATACTAAAACGAAAATAAACTAGAAACGACAAGCCTTCGCCAAGCACCTGAACGAAGCTCCTCAATCTGAAATATTCAACAGTAAGGGTGAGCATCTCAAATATACATTTGATTATACGTTCATAACAATCAATTCAGGAACCATAAGCATCACCCAACAATTAGCATATTTCATAGGTTACAAAAACCTTTACAATTCATATACCCATAATATATTGCTTTTCATATTTGCAATTAACATCAAACATCGTCAACCATTTAGCAACCATACGTGCATACAAACAATCAAATACAACATTGGAAAAATCATCCATTCATGTTATATTCAAGGTAATGCAACACACCCATGCATGTGGTACCACTTTACCGCCCCATTAAATCTCGGGTCACGGATAACTCACCGTTCCATTATATCGCGGACACGGCTACCACCTCAACGTTCCATTAAATCGCGGACACGTATATTGGCCACCATGTTAATTCCACACAATGGGAATTAACAAATGCAACATGATATGTAAGTATGTAACACTCAGCATACTATGAACATCAATCAACATATCATGCACATCAACAACATCAATCATAACAGGATATGGATAGCATGTAATCACTCAGCATACTATTTAAACATCAATCATATCAAGTCATATCATAATTCATGCTCGATAACATTATCCAAAAGCATGACAATAAAATCCACAATAACGCACAGAAAACAAAATTCAGAAAATCAACACAGCAGCATCAACACGGGTGCCCGTGTTGTGCAACACGGCCCGTGTTGTAACATATCCACAAAACACTTTTTTTTTCTCATTACAGGGGACCAACACGGGTACCCGTGTTGTGCAACACGGCCCGTGTTGTAATGTGTCCAGAAAACACATTACTTTACCAACACAGAAGAGCAACACGGGTGCCCGTGTTGTGCAACACGGCCCGTGTTGCTGAGCGCGTACAGAATTTTCCTGTACCTGTAGCAGCTCAGAACAGCAGCCAAACGCGGGAAAATGCCAGCCAAAACGCGCATTTCGGTACCTAACGACATCGATTTTGTATAATTCAAAACAACACCTCAATTTCCTAATTACCAACAATCATTATAGTAACCTTAGAAGTGATTAGTCGTTCATTTTGGGGAAATCTGTTAACATTGGGGTTATCCCTATAACTTCTAAGGTAAATTCACGATCATGCAGATATACTCCCAATCCACCATTAGGAACCTAAAATCGTTAATTGATTTCATAAAATTGAGAACCTAAACCCTCTTTAACAAAGTTCAATCCTAAGGGTATCGATCCCTACTAACATCTAACAATTGGGGTTTTTCCCTACGATTACCCAAATCAACCGTACATAAACCCATAAACAAAGGTAAATCGAGTAATAGCCCCCCTTACCTTATCAATTAGCAGCTTTGAACTTTTTGAGCGATGTTCTTCGTTCTTCGTTCTTCGTACCTTCAGAGCTCTGCTTCCCAAAATCCCAACTTCTGTGTTATCGTGAATAATGAGAAAAATAACTTGAGTTCCAAAACATATCTTTACTTCTTTTGCACCCCCACTCTTTACTAACAACATCCAAGCCCAATAACTTAAAAACTCAGCATTTTCTTATTTCTTTTATTTTCCTCCATATTTCAAAATAAATAATCCCTTTTTATTTTATTAATTCTAATAAAATAATTTCCCAAATTTAAATAAATCAAATAATTGAAACTGGGGTGTTACAACTCTCCCCCAATAAAAGAGTTTTCGTCCTCGGAAACATACCTTAGACGAACAGTTCCGGATAAGCCTCTTTCATCTGGCTCTCCAGTTCCCAAGTAACATTTCCATCTGCTGGACCTCCCCAAGCAACCTTCACTAATGCTATCTCTTTACCCCTTAACTGCTTCACTTCCCGATCTTCTATCCTCATAGGCAATGCTTCTACTGTCAGGTTATCTCTCACCTGTACATCGTCTATTTGGATTACATGAGATGGGTCTGGAATGTATCTCCTCAGCTGAGAAACATGAAAAACATCGTGCAAATTCGCAAGTCTCGGAGGTAAAGCAATACGATAAGCAACTTCTCCAACTCTTTCCGTAATCTGAAACGGACCAATAAAACGCGGAGTCAACTTCTTAGATTTCAACGCTCGACCAATACCCGTCATCGGAGTAACTCTCATAAACACATGATCTCCAGCACTGAATTCTAAATTCTTTCTCCTCTTATCATGATAACTTTTCTGACGACTCTGAGAAGCTCTCATCTTCTCTTGAATCAATTTGATCTTTTCAGTAGTCTGCTGAACAATCTCTGGCCCAATTACCGAACTCTCTCCAGATTCATACCAACACAGAGGTGTTCTACACCGTCTACCATACAATGCCTCGAACGGAGCCATACCAATACTCGAATGGTAACTATTGTTATAAGTAAATTCAATCAATGGCAAATAGCTATCCCAAGCTCCACCCTTCTCTAAAACACAAGCACGCAACAAATCTTCTAACGATTGAATCGTCCTCTCCGTTTGTCCATCAGTCTGAGGATGGTAAGCTGAACTCAACCTCAATTTAGTACCCAAAGCTTTCTGCAATCCTTCCCAAAATTTCGAAGTGAATCTCGGATCTCTATCCGACACAATACTAGAAGGAACTCCATGCAAACTCACTATTTTCTCAATATATAACTGTGCCAATCTCTCCATTGAGTAATCCATTCGCACCGGTATAAAATGAGCAGACTTAGTCAACCTATCCACAACGACCCATATCGCTTCACAATTCATAGGAGTCCTCGGCAACCCAGATACGAAATCCATAGAAATACTATCCCACTTCCATTCTGGAATAAACATTGGTTGCATAAATCCAGACGGCTTCTGATGTTCAATCTTCGATTTCTGACAGATTAAACATGCATACACAAATTCAGCTATTTCCTTTTTCATTCCCGGCCACCAAAACAATTTCTTCAAATCATGATACATTTTCGTGGCACCCGGATGAATACTCATCCCACTGCGATGTCCTTCCTCTAATATACTCTGCTTGATTTCTGCGACATCAGGAACACAAACTCTATCGCCAAATCTCATAACATCATTTTCATCAATTCTAAACTCACCACCTTGACCTTGGTTGATCAATGTCAATTTATCAACTAAATTAACATCAGATTTCTGCCCGATCCTGATCTCTTCTAGAATACCACTAGTAAGTTTCAACATACCCAAACGAACACACTTCGGAGTACTTTCAAAAACTAAACTCAAATCTCGGAATTGTTCAATTAAATCCAATTCACGAACCATCATCATAGACATATGCAAGGATTTCCTGCTCAAAGCATCCGCAACCACATTTGCCTTACCAGGATGGTAATTCAAACCAAAATCATAATCTTTGAGAAATTCCAACCACCTTCTTTGCCTCATATTGAGCTCTTTCTGATCGAAAAGATACTTCAAACTCTTATGATCGCTATACACTTCAAATCTCGAACCATACAGATAATGTCTCCACAATTTCAAGACAAACACAACTGCTGCCAACTCTAAATCATGAGTAGGATAGTTCCTTTCATGAACCTTCAACTGTCTCGAAGCATACGCAACTACCTGCTGATTCTGCATTAAAACACCACCTAATCCCATCAGAGATGCATCACAATAAACCACAAAAGATTCCACCAGATTCGGCAAAATCAGAATAGGAGCACTAGTCAATCTCCGCTTCAATTCTTGGAAACCTTTCTCACATTCCGAATCCCAAATAAACGCTTGTCCTTTACGAGTCAACTTCGTCAACGGCAAAGCTAACTTTGAGAATCCTTCGATAAACTTTCTGTAATAACCTGCAAGACCAAGAAAACTTCTGATTTCAGAAACAGTCTTCGGCGCTTCCCACTGAGATACTGCTTCTACTTTTGTAGGATTCACGGCAATACCATTCTTAGAAATCACATGTCCAAGAAAACTAACTTCATTCAGCCAGAACTCACATTTGGACAACTTTGCATACAACTTCCTATCTTTCAACAACTCTACAACAATTCTGAGATGTTCCGCATGCTCTTTGTCGTTCTTGGAATAAATCAGAATGTCATCAATAAAAACCACAACAAATTTATCCAGATACGGATGAAAAATCCTATTCATATATTCCATGAAAACACCAGGTGCATTAGTAACTCCGAACGGCATAACAGAATATTCATAATGCCCATACCTCGTTCGAAAAGCAGTCTTTTTGTATATCTTCCGCTTTCACACGAATCTGATGATATCCCGATCTCAAGTCAATCTTACTGAATACACTAGCTCCAATTAGTTGATCCATTAAATCATCAATCCTCGGTAATGGATACCGATTCTTAATGGTTACCTTGTTCAATTGCCTGTAATCAACACACAGTCTCATAGAACCTTCTTTCTTCTTAACCAACAATACCGGAGCACCCCAAGGCGAAACACTTGGACGAATAAACTTCTTCTCCAGTAAATCTTCTAACTGACTCTTCAATTCAGCCAACTCAGACGCAGACATACGATATGGCGCCATCGACACCGGTCTCGTACCAGGAATCAAATCTATAGAGAATTCCACCTCTCTCTCAGGAGGTAACTCACCAACATCATCCGGAAAGACTTCTGGAAAATCACACACCACTGGCAATTCGCCACTCCTGACCTTTCCTGTTGCATCTAACGAAGCAAGTAACATAAACACATTAGCACCGTCCTCCATTGCTTCTTGTACCTGCCTAGCAGTCATAGTCAAGTTCTCGACACCAACTGCTTCTGGAAAAATCACCGTCTTAGCAAAGCAATTCAGATGAACCCGGTTGAATTCCAACCAGTTCATCCCAAGGATAATATCAATTTGTTCAAGCGGTAGGCACACTAAATCCATACCGAAACCTCTACCAAAAATCTCAATAGGACAATTCCTACATACAAGTGAAGTTGTCACTGAACCCGATGCAGGAGTATCAACAACCATGCTACCTCGCATACCAGATATGTCCAGTTTCAACCTCTCAGCACAATCCAACGAAATGAAAGAATGAGTTGCACCAGTATCAATAATTGCAACTAAAGGTGTGCCATGAATAAAACACGTACCTTTAATCAATCGATCCTCTGGAGTAGTCTCAGATCCAGACAGAGCGAACACTTTTCCACCTGATTGATCCTTCCTAGGCTTAGGACACTGCGGACGAATGTGACCTCCTTCGCCACAATTGTAACAAGTAACAGACTTCCCTTTGCAATCAATAGACAAATGACCATCCTTTCCACATTTATAGCACTTCTTCTCATCACTCTTGCAATCTCGAATGTGATGACCAGACTCACCACACCTGTAGCATCTGATAGGAGCCTTAGAATTTCCCCCACTAGGCCTTTTCCATCCACCTGATTTCTGGTTATCTCTACCATATGGCTTGCCACGGTCCATATGTTGCTTTCCTCTTTTATCAACAGCCCCACGAGAGTGAGACGACCTATTCTTGGTAATATCTTCTTCCAGGATTCTGCTACAATCCACCAGATCAGAAAATCTACGAATACGCTGGTACCTGATTCCCTGCTTAATCTCATCTCGGAGACCATTCTCAAATTTGATACATTTAGAGAATTCTCCAGCCTCATCATTGTTGTAGTGAGCATAATACTTTGCCAGCTCAGTGAACTTAGTAGCATACTCAGTAACAGTCAGATTGCCCTGCTTAAGCTCCAAAAACTCAATTTCCTTTCTTCCCCGAACATCTTCAGGAAAGTACCTCCTCAGAAAAGCTCTTCTGAAGTTAGCCCAAGTCAGTGCCTCTCCATCCTGAACCATCTCGGTCCTTTTGGCAACCCACCAGTCGTCGGCCTCTTCTGCCAACATATGCGTACCATATCTGACCTTCAAATCTTCAGCACAATCAATCACACGGAAAATCCTTTCGATTTCCTTCAGCCACTTCTGAGCACCTTCAGGGTCATGTGTACCTTTGAACAACGGAGGATTGTTCCTTTGGAAATTTCCCAATTGCCTATCAGCACCAATCACGCCTCCAGTTGGGTTTCCAGCAAGTACACCAGCTAACATCCCCAAAGCCTCAGCTAGTGCAGCATCATTTCGTCCGTTACCTCTTCCAGCCATATTCCTGAGAATCAAAACATACTCTTCATTAGAATACAGTATCGACAGTGTTACCTTGCACTAGTCGCATACAAAAGGAATGACTGACTCAAGACTCTAGTCGCAACGACCGACTATGCTCTGATACCACTATTGTAACACCCTCTAAAACCCCGAATAAATTTTCGCAAATATTAAAATCATAATTTCAGAGTACATGTATAATCGAGGATCCTACAATTCTCTTTTAATAAAACAAATTCCTGTCATGCATAACGTAGTAGTAACTCATACATGTTTACACAGCGGAATAATTTAATTAATAAAATCAATGTTATAATATTTTCCAAAATCATCAGGGATTAACACCTGGAAAATGTCAACATCATATTATAATAAAACATAAGGAATTAAACGAGTCTGACTAAAACAGCTCGACAAAACAGATGTTCCCGGAGTTACAACTATCAGAGCATGACCCGGACAATACTAAAACGAAAATAAACTAGAAACGACAAGCCTTCGCCAAGTACCTGAACGAAGCTCCTCAATCTGAAATATTCAACAGTAAGGGTGAGCATCTCAAATATACATTTGATTATACGTTCATAACAATCAATTCAGGAACCATAAGCATCACCCAACAATTAGCATATTTCATAGGTTACAAAAACCTTTACAATTCATATACCCATAATATATTGCTTTTCATATTTGCAATTAACATCAAACATCATCAACCATTTAGCAACCATACGTGCATACAAACAATCAAATACAACATTGGAAAAATCATCCATTCATGTTATATTCAAGGTAATGCAACACACCCATGCATGTGGTACCACTTTACCGCCCCATTAAATCTCGGGTCACGGATAACTCACCGTTCCATTATATCGCGGACACGGCTACCACCTCAACGTTCCATTAAATCGCGGACACGTATATTGGCCACCATGTTAATTCCACACAATGGGAATTAACAAATGCAACATGATATGTAAGTATGTAACACTCAGCATACTATGAACATCAATCAACATATCATGCACATCAACAACATCAATCATAACAGGATATGGATAGCATGTAATCACTCAGCATACTATTTAAACATCAATCATATCAAGTCATATCATAATTCATGCTCGATAACATTATCCAAAAGCATGACAATAAAATCCACAATAACGCACAGAAAACAAAATTCAGAAAATCAACACAGCAGCATCAACACGGGTGCCCGTGTTGTGCAACACGGCCCGTGTTGTAACATATCCAGAAAACACATTTTTTTTCTCATTACAGGGGACCAACACGGGTACCCGTGTTGTGCAACACGGCCCGTGTTGTAATGTGTCCAGAAAACACATTACTTTACCAACACAGAAGAGCAACACGGGTGCCCGTGTTGTGCAACACGGCCCGTGTTGCTGAGCGCGTACAGAATTTTCCTGTACCTGTAGCAGCTCAGAACAGCAGCCAAACGCGGGAAAATGCCAGCCAAAACGCGCATTTCGGTACCTAACGACATCGATTTTGTATAATTCAAAACAACACCTCAATATCCTAATTACCAACAATCATTATAGTAACCTTAGAAGTGATTAGTCGTTCATTTTGGGGAAATCTGTTAACATTGGGGTTATCCCTATAACTTCTAAGGTAAATTCACGATCATGCAGATATACTCCCAATCCACCATTAGGAACCTAAAATCGTTAATTGATTTCATAAAATTGAGAACCTAAACCCTCTTTAACAAAGTTCAATCCTAAGGGTATCGATCCCTACTAACATCTAACAATTGGGGTTTTTCCCTACGATTACCCAAATCAACCGTACATAAACCCATAAACAAAGGTAAATCGAGTAATAGCCCCCCTTACCTTATCAATTAGCAGCTTTGAACTTTTTGAGCGATGTTCTTCGTTCTTCGTTCTTCGTACCTTCAGAGCTCTGCTTCCCAAAATCCCAACTTCTGTGTTATCGTGAATAATGAGAAAAATAACTTGAGTTCCAAAACATATCTTTACTTCTTTTGCACCCCCACTCTTTACTAACAACATCCAAGCCCAATAACTTAAAAACTCAGCATTTTCTTATTTCTTTTATTTTCCTCCATATTTCAAAATAAATAATCCCTTTTTATTTTATTAATTCTAATAAAATAATTTCCCAAATTTAAATAAATCAAATAATTGAAACTGGGGTGTTACAACACATATTTAATATACACAGGTAATAATTAAAATTACATAATGAGGATCGATAGTACATTTATTCTCCATATTCATATTGTATTATGGAATTATAGATGTAAATAGTTTTGAATATTTTACTTCTGCTACATCATCAAATTTTAGGTTACTTCATAACTAAGAAACTAAGTTAAAAGACTATTAAATAATAACACATTTTTCATATACGTTCGTAATAATTAAAACTATATAATGAGGCTATATAGTACATTTATTCACCATATTCACATTGTATTATGGTATAATAGATGTAAACAATTTCAATATTTTTCTTCTTTTCCATCACCAAATTTTAGGTAACTTTATCACTAAGCAAATACATTAAAAGACTATTAATTAATGAAAAATATTGTATATATATAGTTAATAAGTGCTATTATATAATAAAGCTTAATACAGTTTTTAGTCACCGTATTTACAGTGTAATATGGAATAATATATGTGATTGTTTCAATATTTGTCTTCTTCTACATCACAAAATTTTAAGTTACTTCTTAGCTAAGACACTAAGTTAAAAGACTAATGACACATATTTCATATACACAGGTAATAATTAAAATTATATAATGAGGATGGATAGTATATTTATTCTCTATATTCATATTGTATTATGGAATTATAGATGTAAATAGTTTTGAATATTTTACTTCTTCTACATCATCAAATTTTAGGTTACTTCATCACTAAGAAACTAAGTTAAAAGACTATTAAATAATGACACATATTTCATCTACGTTCGTAATAATTAAAACTATATAATGAGGCTAGATAGTATATTTATTCACCATTTTCACATTGTATTATGGTATAATAGATGTAAACAATTTCAATATTTTTCTTCTTCTCCATCACCAAATTTTAGGTAACTTCTTTACTAAGCAAATACGTTTAAAGATTATTAATTAATGACATATATTGTATATATATTCTTAATAAATGAAATTATATAATAAATCTTAATATTGTTTTTATTCACTATATTTACAATGCAATATGGTATAATATATTTGAATTTTTCAATATTTTTCTTTTTCTCCATCACAAAATTTTAGCTTACTTCATCACTAAGACACTAAGTTAAAATACTATTTATTAATTACACATATTTCATATACACAAGTAATAATTAAAATAATTTAATAAGGATCGGTAGCATATTTATTCTCCATATTCATATTATATTACGGTTAAATAGATGTAAACAATTTCAATATTTTTCTTTTTCTTCATCACCAAATTTTAGGTCACTTCATCACTAAGAAAAGAAGTTAAAAGAATATTAATTAATGACAAATATTTCATATATGTTCGTAATAATTAAAACTATATAATGAGGCTAGATAGTATATTTATTCATCATTTTCACATTGTATTATGGTATAATAGATGTAAATAATTTCAATATTTTTCTTCTTCTCCATCACCAAATTTTAGGTTACTTCATCACTAAGAAACTAAGTTAAAAGAATATTAATTAATGACAAATATTTCATATATGTTCATAATAATTAAAATTATACAATGAGGCTTGATAGTATATGCAGTGTTGAAACTCATGAACACATTAAATAAATTACTATATCATGAAATACAAATAAATCAAATATATGAAATTTTGTAATGTTAAAACCGATATGGCATGTATGAATTCTTCTATACCCTTTTGATCATGGAGATCAAACCAGCCTTACCCTTACTGGAGAAGTAGTGAGATATGGGTTTGTAACAAGGATGGCTTGTTTGTAGTAAGATGGGGATTTGTAACAAGGATTTTATGGTTTTTAGGGTTTTTGAAGGAATTTGATATTTTGACAGGGTTGTGACAAAGGTTTTTTTTTCTCTTCGTCGTGTGTGAAAAGAATAAGATTATATAATGGAAATTAGTGGGAAAAAAATGGGCTTTGCATGTGCAATTGGGCCTCCAATAACCACAAACAATAGTGCAGAGTTTTATTCACTTGAGTCTGTCACATTCCAAGCTAAATTGCAGGGGCTTAAGTGTAAATTTTAAGTTAAAATATGAAAACAATAAAGCCGACATCGAGAACTAACTCTTGTCCAAAAATGGGCTCAACTGGATAAACGGTGAATTAGTTATGAATTTTTGAAGTTTCGCCTCAGACAAACTTATTTTGGGCTCCAGTGTCAACTCTAACACGTTCTTAAATAAAAAACTAGTATTGATCGGAGCATAAACCAGACTCGACATTGGAAGAAAAGTTGTAGATCTCTGAGTCAATGACCTTGTGTAAAAAGATGGGCCCGATCCGATAAAAACTGACTGAGTTATGAATTTTCGAAGTTTCGACACAAATTAAATAATATTTAGCATTCAGGATTTTCGGGGCGTCACGCACACTCTGAGCAAAAAACGAAGGCCTTTTGGATACGGTTTGAACTCGATACCTCCTGTGAAATTGTAGTTAACTCAATTTTTGAAATTTTGGCACTAGAACCAGCTCAATACGATGCAAATCGACCAAGTTATGATTTTCTGAACATGACGCAAATAAACTTCTGTCACAAATTTTCTATATGAAAATACTTGATAAATCTGCATTTTTGAAGACCTTCTGATCGAAATTGGTCTCTAGCCGTGAGAGAAAAAAACGTAGATTACGTCAAGACGAAATTTAGGCCACCAGAACGGGTTCAAAAAAAGCCACAGTCTTCAAGTTATGAATTTTTTAGTGCGTAAAAACTGCACTTTCAGCACACTTTTTCACCATATTTCTTCGAGAAAACACACACATTCGGAGACCTTCTTTAAAGAATTGACTCTTGAGCTGAACCTGAATTTTAGAATATGTTATCAGAGATATCTTGGTGAAATAACACCTGAATATGACGCGTCGGGTTGGACTTGTGAATCTTTGAACCCCGAACCGTTGCGAAACGGCGAACCAATCTTCAACACTAAAAATACTCTTAGAACATCCATTGACAAAATAAACGTCGCTTGTAACCTAAAGAAGTTTTCTAATATACCTTGATTCCATAACCATAAATCCAATGATATGCATGTATGTAATAATGAAATGTAAGCCAAAAAGGTCGAAATAAATAGGGTAAATTTTGGGGTACAACAGCTGCCCCTGTTCAATCTTCTTAAACCTGAAGATGTAGATTGGCTAGTCTGCCTTTCGTGATCTGAAGGTGGAAGATGATTGAACACTAGAGTGCCCAGAAATTTGCACTCGTCTGAGATGGTGCTGGACTGTGTAGGTAATATCGGTCTTTGTTTTGGGAGAAATGGAATTTTAGGAACTTCAGTTGTCCGTTACTCTATTGTTGAATCATCTCTCAATCAAGGAGATGAAAATGTACTGCTATTTGGTCGTGCTCCAGGCTTTACAGTGATTTACTGAGGATAATAAGACTAATTTCTATCTGGTTGTGCTCCAGGTTTTACAGTAACTTGCTGAGGATAATAAGACTGACTGCAATCAAGTCGGGCTCCAGGTTTCACAGTGACTTACTAGGGAGATGAGATTAAACTTTCTATCTGGTCATGCTCCAGGCTTTGCAATCTCAAAAACTGTTATCTGGTCGTGCTTCAGGTTTCAGAAGGAATTAAGTCGTTATTCGGTCGCATCCATGTTTCAACTTGAATTTAAGGCATACTAATATCCGTTCGTTTCCAAGCTTCATAATAATTGGCTGAGTAAACTGCTATCTGGTCGAATTATAAGCTTCGCAATACCTTATGTTGTTATCCGGTCGTGCTCCAGGCTTCAGAAGGAATTAAGTGGTTATCCGGTCGCATTCGGGTTTCAACTTGAATTTAAGGCATACTAACATCTGGTCGTTTCCAGACTTCATAGTAATTGGCCAAGTAAACTGCTATCTGGTCGAATTCCAAGCTTCGCGAGTACCTCATACTGTTATCCGGTCGCATCCGGGTTTCAACTTGAATTTAAGATATACCACTATCTAGTCGATTCCAGGCTTCGTAGTATTTTTGTAATGTTATCCGATCATGCTCCAGGTTTCATAGTGTCTTTTACCGTTATCTAGTTGTGCTCCAGATTTCACAATGCCTTTTACCGTTATTTGGTCGAATCCCAGGTTTCACAGTTCCTTTTACCGTTATCTGGTCGAATTCCAGGCTTCAGTAATTTGGAGAAATTAAGATATTATCTGGTCGATTTCCTGGCTTCATAGCTTGAATTTGAGATATACCACTATCTGGTCGATTCCAGGCTTCGTAGTATTTTGGAGAAATTAAGAGATTATTCGGTCGATTTCCGGGCTTCATAGCTTCAATTTGAGATATACCACTATCTGGTTGATTCCAGGCTTCGTAGTATTTTAGAAAAATTGAGATATTATCTGGTCGATTTTCGGGCTTCATAGCTTGAATTTGAGATATACCAATATCTGGTCGATTCCAGGCTTCTTAGTATTTTGTACTTATTAAGATATTATCTGGTCAATTTTCGGGCTTCATAGATTTTTAAACTGGAATAGAAATCTTAGTATCGATTTGACTGAACAGAGGAAAACTTGGAGAACTTCAATTGGGAGAGAAATCTTAGTATCGATTTGACTGATCTCGGGAGAGGTCTCAAATTAACTTTGACTGGCATAAAAATCAGGGGAATCTTAGCGGCGATTTGGCTGACCCAGACGAAAGTCTTAAAACATCTTCAACTAGAATAGAAACCTTAGTGTCGGTTTGACTGAACCAGAAAAAATGTTGGAATATCTTCAACTGGAATAGAAACCTTGGTGTTGGTTTGACTGAACCAGAGAAAATCTTGTAAGAATTTGATTGCATCCTTCCCTGAAAGGTAAAGAGTTAGTCATATGTAATGTCATTCTATATGAAATGCATTGAGTAATGATGTTCTCAAAATAAATGAGATTGTGTTGTATGATAC
Source organism: Vicia faba (assembly GCA_948472305.1). NCBI lineage: Eukaryota > Viridiplantae > Streptophyta > Magnoliopsida > Fabales > Fabaceae > Vicia > Vicia faba. The sequence continues at coordinate 8,509 of CATIWC010003165.1, read as the reverse complement.
GTATGCGCATGCCATTATGTATGGATATGTAATGCCATTGGGATATTTTCTAGCTGGGGAAAATAAATTATGGTTGCTGCTGGAGAGTACAAAGAGTTGAGTTCTTCGTTTCCGCTGGGGATAATGACCGAAGATGATTAGCTGGGGATTTACATCCATTCTGCTTGAGAACATTCTGCCGGAGAGACTTTGTCTGAGAATAATCATGTGGGGGAATGACTTTGTGGGGGAAGAGAGATACTCTGTTGGACAATCTGCAGATTTGGAGAAATAAACTCAACTGGGGATGAACTTCCATTGCTGGAGAGAAGAGCTCTGTTGGAGATTGAGCTTCCGCTGTCAGAGAAATAAACTCTGCTCGATAAATGGCTTTATATGGCTATAAAACACGGCTGGGGAATGCAGATATCAGCTTTCTGAATGAACCTGTTGGGGAAGGAATTCCTGCTTGGGGATCTGGAGATCAGACTTTGGTTGTTTCGGCTCTACGGGGAATATAGGTATCATTGGCTTGTATGTGATAGTGACTTCTCTTCTAACTGTCTCTGCCCCTTGTACCATGCTGGAAAAAGTACATGCAGAGATTTTATGGATGAATCTATGTCGTGATTGTACTTGAACATGTATTCAACGAGTGTCAGAATGACATCCGCCTCTGGATCGTATCTGAACTGTATTTGAAACATGTGTTGAATGAGTGTCAGAATAACATCTGTCTCTGGATCATATATGAACTGTATTTGTAACATGTGTTGAACGAGTGTCAGAATGGCATCCGTATCTTCTTTATCACCAATTTTAGATTACTTCGTCACTAAGCAAATAGGTTAAAAGACTATTAATTAATGACAAATATTGTATATATATATATATATAGTTAATAAATGAAATTATATAATAAAGCTTAATATTGTTTTTATTCACCATATTTACAGTTGAATATGGTATAATATATTTGAATTTTTCAAAAATTTTCTTTTTCTCCATCACAAAATTTTAGCTTACTTCATCACTAAGACACTAAGTTAAAATACTATTTATTAATGACACATATTTCATATACACAAGTAATAATTAAAATCATTTAATAAGGATTGGTAGCATATTTGTTCTCCAAATTCATATTGTATTACGGTATAATAGATGTAAACAATTTCAATATTATTCTTCTTATCCATCACCAAATTTTAGGTTACTTCATCACTAAGAAACTAAGCTAAAAGAATATTAATTAATGACAAATATTTCATATATGTTCGTAATAATTAAAATTATATAATGAGGCTAGATAGTATATTTATTCACCATATTCACATTGTATTATGGTATAATAGATGTAAACAATTTCAATATTTTTCTTCTTCTCTATCACCAAATTTTAGGTAACTTCATCACTAAGAAAATGCGTTAAAAGACTATTAGTTAATGATAAATATTATATAGGTAACTTATTGTCTTAGCTACGAAGTAACCTAAAATTTTGTGATGTAGAAGAAGAAAAATATTGAAAAAATCACATATGTTATACGATATTACACTGTAAATATGATGACTAAAAACTATATTAAGCTTTATTATATAATATCACTTATTAACTATATATATATATATATATATATATATATATATATATATATATATATATATATATATATATATATATATATATATATATATATATATATATATATATATATATATATATATATATATATATATATATATATATATATATATATATATATATATATATATAGTTAATAAGTGATATTATATAATAAAGCTTAATATAGTTTTTAGTCATCATATTTACAGTGTAATATCGTATAACATATGTGATTTTTTCAATATTTTTCTTCTTCTACATCACAAAATTTTAGGTTACTTCGTAGCTAAGACAATAAGTTAAAAGACTATTACTAATGACACATATTTCATATACACATGTAATAATTAAAATTATATAATGAGGATCGATAGTATATTTATTCTCCATATTCATATTGTATTATGGAATTATAGATGTAAATAGTTTTGAATATTTTACTTCTTCAACATCATCAAATTTTAGGTTACTTCATCACTAAGAAACTAAGTTAAAAGACTATTAAATATTGAAACATTTTTCATATACGTTCGTAATAATTAAAACTATATAATGAGGCTAGATAGTATATTTATTCACCATATTCACATTGTATTATGGTAAAATAGATGTAAACAATTTCAATATTTTTCTCCTTCTCCATCACCAAATTTTAGGATACTTCATCACTAAGAAACTAAGTTAAAAGACTATTAATTAATGACAAATATTTTATATATGTTCGTAATAATTAAAATTATACAATGAGGATTGATAGTATATTTATTCAGCATATTCATATTGTATTATGGTATAGTAGATGTAAACAATTTAAATATTTTTCTTCTTCTCTATCATCAATTTTAGATTACTTTGTCACTAAGCAAATAGGTTAAAAGACTATTAATTTATGACAAATATTGTATATATCTAGTTAATAAGTGATATTATATAATAAAGCTTAATACAATTTTTAGTCACCATATTTACAGTGTAATATGGTATAACATATGTGATTTTTTCAATGTTTTTCTTCTTCTACATCACAAAAGTTTAGGTTACTTCGTAGCTAAGACACTAAGTTAAAAGACTATTACTAATGACACATATTTCATATACACATGTAATAATTAAAATTATATATTAAGGATCGATAGTATATTTATTCTCCATATTCATATTATATTATGGAATTATAGATGTAAATAGTTTTGAATATTTACTTCTTCTACATCATCAAATTTTAGGTTACTTCATCACTAAGAAACTAAGTTAAAAGACTATTAAAAAATGAAACATATTTCATATACGTTCGTAATAATTAAAACTATATAATGAGGCTAGATAGTATATTTATTCACCATATTCACATTGTATTATGGTATAATAGATGTAAACAATTTCAATATTATTCTTCTTCTCCATCATAAAATTTTAGGATACTTCATCTCTAAGAAACTAAGTCAAAACACTATTAATTAATGACAAATATTTCATATATGTTCGTAATAATTAAAATTATCCAATGAGGATTGATAGTATATTTATTCACCATATTCACATTGTATTATGGTATAATAGATATAAACAATTTCAATATTTTTCTTCTTCTCTATCACCAATTTTAGATTACTTCGTCACTAAGCAAAAAATTTAAAAGACTATTAATTAATGACAAATATTGTATATATATAGTTAATAAAGGAAATTATATAATAAAGCTTAATATTGTTTTTATTCACCATATTTAAAGTTGAATATGGTATAATATATTTGAATTTTTTAATATTTTTTTTTCTCCATCACAAAAGTTTAGCTTACTTCATCACTAAGACACTAAGTTAAAATACTATTTATTAATGAGGACACATATTTCATATACACAAGTAATAATTAAAATCATTTAATAAGGATCGGTAGCATA
>CATIWC010003164.1:0-46604 GCA_948472305.1 Vicia faba | reverse complement strand
ATATGGATAAATATAGTTTGAAGTACAAACAGCTTATATAAAGAACACTTAAGATTTAAACGATTTACACTGTTAAAATATATATAAATACTAAACAACAATTATATATAATAATAACTATTTATTTTTTAAAGAACTCTAACAAAGTATAACTATTTATACTGATACGGAAAATTTGTCAAAAGCTGTTGTAATTTAACTTTTAGAATAAGATATAATATAACTTTTCATGTTTATTAATATTAGCACATATAACAAAACAAGTTCTTTCAAATATATTAAAAATATTTTAATTTACAAACTAAACCAATAAAAAATTCCATAGTTTTACTATTCTTTTATTTGTAACACAGAAGTAAATTTTAAGAGATTAATTAAAATATATTATTATCATATAAAAATATTTTATATTGTCATTCAATTAAAATTAATTATTTTGACATATAAATATAAAAGATGAGAGAAAAACTTATGAAAAGTAATTACTAGAATAATTTAATTATAACATATTATTATATTTTTAATTCTGATTCTTATGTGCCAAAATAATTAAATTTAATTGGATGTGACTTTTCACCAACAGTGTATTTCAATTAATGTTTAATTTTAAATATAATTTTATTATCTATTTAAATAATACACTTTAATATTAAATTAAAATATTAAATTAAAATATTAAATATAAATATTTTATACAAACCCATACAACACACGGCTTCCTCCTGTGTCAGATAAGATAAGAAATAAAAATGAATCAAAAGAATGGAAGAAGAAACATGAAATATTAAAATAATATTATTATTGATAATGTGGTAGGTTAAATGTGGGGAATGTTAATGGGAATTCATAATTTAAAATAAGAAATGCAAAAATGTATTGTATGTGGTTATTTAGAAAAGTTTAGATATTTGATATATAATAGATAAATATTATATAAATGTATATAGGAGATATAGTTTTAAATCAATTTAAAGTTCTAATCTATATAATACTCATGATCATATGATATGCATTATTTCAAAAATCATCTTTAATACAGGAAGAATGAGGAATAATAAATTCTCATGAATAATATAAAATCAAAGTGGTTGTAACTAACTATCACATATGTATGAAGTAAGAACAAAATTAAAATAATATAAAATACAAATATTATTTGATCTAATATCCGATTTTATTTATAAAAAACATAATTAAGGATATATAATTTTTTGACTTTTTATCACTTATTAGTGAAATATCACAACATTCAAATCCCTAAATAAAAATAATTTTTTGTGATTTTTCATTAAATTAAAATTTTAATTTTTGATCGATATTATATTGGTTGATGTTGGTGCACAAAGAAGAGATGAAAGACAAAAAAAATATATAAATGACGGCTATAAAAATAAGGAATAATAATTTACAATGAATTACATTTAGCTACCTCACTATGCTATTTATACACAAAATAATATCCTAAATATCTTCTAACAAAGATATAAAAAGATATAACAATATCCTCTAAAAAGATATTCCTAAAATATAGATTAATATCCAAAAGATATTACTAAAATATAGATTAAATCTAACACCATCCCTTAATTTATATTTGATCCAAAACTGACAACACCAATTCCATCTCTCAAGCGAAGAAATTGATCAGTCTTAATAGCCTTTGTTAGAACATCTGTCAGCTGCTTCTGGATGCTACATTGCACAACTTCTAATATTCTGCTCTGAACTTGATTTCTCATAAAGTGAAATTTTGTCTCAATATCCTTGCTTCTCCCATGTATCACTGGGTTCTTGGCAATACTTATTGCATATTTGTTATCAATCACCAGCTTCAGAGGTTTGTCTACTTCAATCTTCAGATCTTGCAGCAAGTTCATAATCCACACAGTTTGGCATGCAGTCAGAGCGCCTGCAATATATTCAACTTCACAGATTGACAGCGCAACAACAGGTTGCTTCTTGGAACACCAATGTTGTACCCCAAAATTTTCCCTCTCATACTTCTCAAGACATTGCAAGGAAAATCTCCAAGTTGCTCAAGTTTGCTCAAAAGTGGGTCAGACAAGTTATCTCCTAAGGCAGTCAACCCCAAATTAGGGTTTTGTGTTGCATCAAAATCTTTGAGTTCAAATGACCTCAAGTGTTCCTCAATGTCCTAATATTCTCTCAAGATCATTCATGCCAAATTTCAAGCCTTGCAGAGGAAGTTTGCTCAGTCAATTGCTCAAGGGTCCAAAAATCGACTGTGCTAGGGCAAAAGTCAACTGTGACCCAAATACAGTCAAACTTCAAGATTTTTTGTCAATATTCTCATTTTTAAGGATATTTCATCATTTGATCTTGGTTTGATCATGATTTATCAAGGATTGCTCAAAATTCATCAAGACTCAAAAGTTTTCTAAATTAGGGTTTTGTAGGAAAAGTTAACTCAACTTTGACCAAGCATAACTTTCTCATACTTTATGATAAATGACCCATCCAAAGATCATTTTGAAGAGGATGAAATTTCCTACAATCCATCTTCATACCCCAAGAACAAAAAATGCACTCACAAGAAGTTTTAATTTGGATATTATAGGTCATTTTTGAAAGTCAACAAAAACACCTTTTTTCTAAAGCTTATAACTTGAGCATGTAATATCAAAATGAGTTGAGACCAAACGGGTTCGTTAGAGGACATCTCAAGCTTTATAAAAAGTCTAAGAACACCTCCAAAAGTTCAAAATTGAAGAAGTTATGCATTTTTGAAGTTGAACATTTTTGCAAAATCGCCAAAAGTCAACTATCCCCAAAACTTCAAATTTTGTCAAATGGGCCCATTCTTTTCCACTTGATTTGTGTTTGCATCATTGTCCACGTGTCCTAGCTTCAGCCATGAGCTCATATTTTATTTTTATTATTTTATTTGATTTTGATTTAAATTTATTCATTTTAAATCAAATTAAATCATAAAAAATCCAAAACTTTGATTACATGAAATATTTTTGCTATTTCAGGATTTGATCATCATCATTAACATCATCAAAATCGAATCAAGCAATTCATGTGCAAAAAGATTAAGATTTTGGCAAATTTGGCAAGTTGTAAAGAGTGAATCAAATCAAATTCCAATGCATTGATTTAGAGAGATTCCATCCAAAATTGTTACCCTAACACATCCCATATAAGGAAGCAAAAGGAATCGAAATAAGGGTTAGATGCTGCAGAAAGAGGAAATACAAAAGTTGAAAAAGGCACTAAAAAGTGTAGAATCGAATCCATAGATAGAGGGGTTTTCAGGACTTGGGGGTTGTCTCAATTAACTGCTGATCATCTCCAGAGGCTTTTGCAATCCAGACCACGTGTTTTCAAGCACTTTAAAGAACTGTAAGTACCACGCAGATCCGCTTCTTTCTTGAATTTGTAAATCATCATTCTGGCATCATTTGGACAAAGTGATTACATGTTTGTGATCACAAAGACACTTGCAAACTTTTTGTATTATTAAATTTCTTTTATATGACATGTACCAAGAATCACCATAGTTAGGGTTCTTGGAGCTTTTTTGGGCGTTTTTGTTTCAGGAAAAATTGACTATCAAGAGAGGTATGGTTGTGACCGGGAGGGAAGGACGAATGCAACCATGGCCTTGGAATGAATTTATGTAGCCTGAGATGGATTTTAGGAGTGGCCTATGCTTTTAGCTGCGGATTCAAATCCGCAGGTAACATTGTTACAGGTCTGAGGACAAGGACGAGATTGTGTCCTCCTCTGATTGGCCGGTTCAAATAATCCGCGCGTATTTTTGTTTTGCTGGCACATTAACTTGTTTTCTTTTATTATATTTATTTTGTATATTATTAACAAGCAAAGCAAATCAGCCTAGTGGCAAGGGAAGCAAGCAATCACGTTCAGGACCTGGGTTCGAATCCCAGGTCCTCCACTTTCTCAATATGTTTTTTCTTCAGGTATTCCAATGCGCATGAGGACTTGCAGTTCACCATAAACCTTCACACATCCAATTGCCAGATGGCCCAAGGCCAAATCTGATGGCCAAGATCTGATAGTCCACATGGAGCCAAGTCAGCGCGTGCGCACCAAATCACCAGGAGTCAACAAAGGCCAGCGCTTTTTGGGCCTTCCAATTGCTGTTCAAACTCCTAAATCAGGCCCATACCCCCCTTTCTCTCATATTATTTTGTTTATTTATTTTATTTTATTAATTGCTTAATTATTTTTATTAATTTACTAATCAATTAAAAAATTCTTTTCTTTATAAAAATAAAATCACAAAAATATTTTCTTTACCAAATCAAATTTTTATTTTTATTTTTATTAATAAACACTAATTAAATTAATTTAGGTTTTAAATAGAAATAACTTTAACTTTTTTTTGTGAATAATTAAAATTAAATTAGATTTGATTAGGTTTTAATTACTAACTTAATTTATTTTTCTTTCTCAAAATAACAAAAAAAACAAAAATAATTTGTTTTTATTAATTAAATAATTTATTAATTTAGTAATTAACTTAGGTAAATTCTTTCTTAATTAAAAAACAACAAAAAAAGATGTTTCCTTTAAACCAAAAGGGTCAAAACCCTAATTTGCGCTCGATCCAATTTCCCACACGCGATTTATTTTCTTTTATCTATTTATGTATCTGATTCCGGATTGTAATAGCTTAATAGGACTTTTATTTATTTATCACTTTATTTATTTTTAAAGGGTTTGTCTTTGGCGATGTAAATACCCGACGCCTTGTAATTTAAATACCACATTTTATTTCCCGCAAAATATAACTGTTAGATGTTTGATAATAGGGATGCATGACAAGACTAAATGTTTTAACCTAAAATCAACTTAGATCACCTTTAACATGTACAAAGATAAAATAATTGAAAATAACACACCCGCACATGCGCACTCTTAGGGTACACCCCACTTGGTTGCCTTCTTACGCGGTCATTGAGTATAGGTAGTTTTAGATGTCGCCCTCTTGTCCAAAGATCATAGTCGCCTCGAAACAGTTGCCTCGGATATTGTTGCCTCAAAACAAATGATCTAAGACATTAGGGTTACCGCTAAGGCGTCTTAACATTGCTTTAATGATCGCACGTCCCTCATTCGAATTGACCCTCAAACTCCAACGACGATGTTACCTACTCATAAATAGTAGAATAGCATTGTCTAAAGGACATTAGCATAGAACGATTCCTTTTTCGAGTAGGTAGATGGTTCTTAGATACTTGCTCTTTCAAAAAACAAAATCTTTTTCACACTTAAACTTTTCGAACAAAGTTTTCAAAAATACTTCATACACTCTTGAGGACAGAAGCAAGAGTTAAATCGAAGTTTTCGAAACAAAAACTTTTTCAAACCCACAAGCACAAAGAAAACCATTTTGAAAAAAATATGAGCAAGTACCTAAGAGCCCGTGGATAACCACAGATAGAAAGGGTGCTAACACCTTCCCTTTCTATAATCTATCCCCCGAACCCGAGAAACATCTCGAAAAAGGAATTTTCTGTGCTTTTTTTCCTTTCCTTGTTGGATAAAATAAAAGACAATGGAGACTCTTGCTTACCGCGACATTTTGCGAATACAAAACGCAAAACGCAAACCAGCATTCCAAAAAACAGTCAGTTCTTCCCACCGTATCACAACCAAGAAATAGTACCTCCCAGAAATTTAAATAAGTACCCATAAGTATTTCTTCTGTCCACTCTATCTCCGCACCAATCAGAGTCTGAATAACTCAGAAGTTCTAATTCAATCTTTATTCCAGACGGAAATAAAACTCCATACTTCAGAGTTCCCTTCACATACCTCAAAATCCTGACAACAGCTTGTAATGAGACCACTTTGGTTTACTCATAAATCTGCTAACCATTTCAACTGCATAGCAAATATCAGGTCTAGTACTACACAAATACCTCAGAGAACCAACCATCTGTTTGAAGGTTGTAGCATCCACATTCTCTCCATCAAAATCAAAGTCTAACTTCTTATTCGTATTAGCATGTGTGATAGCAACTTTGCAATTCTCTAGCTCAAATCTCTTCAAAAGCTCTAGTTCATACTTCATCTGATGCAAATCATAAACCCTAAACCCTAAACATTATATATATATATATATATATATATATATATATATATATATATATATATATATATATATATATATATATATATATATATATATATATATATATATATATATATATATATATATATATATATATATATATATATATATATATATATATATATATATATATATATATATATATATATATATATATATATATATATATATATATATATATATATATATATATATATATATATATATATATATATATATATATATATATATATAATGTTTAATAAAAATGTAAATTTTTTATATATAAATTTTTTATTTAAAAATAAACCTATTGATTTATGCATCATATTTTATATTTAAATTTGAGTTTTTTAAATGATAATATTTAGTTGTGTTAGAATTGAGAAAGATTTGATTATGTTAGAATCTGGAAACATTTTGTAAAAATTGCATAAATAAATAATTACTTTATTTGAATATTGAAAACAAGCATCTTATGTGCCAAACTATTTTTCTAAATATACAAGGATGTCTCTTCTACTAAATAATATACCTTAATTTCATTCTTCAACCCATAACACCATATAAATCTCCTTCTTAAAGAACTCATTGATTTCCACGTTATGACTTGACAATGATTTACAAATTCATTTTAACCCGTAATTGTTGTACCCTAAATTTTTCCCCTAACTTTTTCAGTCGCACTTTCATACCATATTTTGTCATTCAGTCACAATCATTAATAAATAGCATCATTCATCACATTTGCATCCTATATTTAAATTTTCTCTTGTGCTATTGATTAACTTCTAATCAAAATACAAAAAAAATATTAGTCTTTGTCTTTTCAAAATTGTGTTTTGCAGGTACCGAGTCGAAGCATCTGACAAATAAGGATTTCTGCCTTAAAAAATAAATAAAAAATCCAGCATGTAACGACACATAGAGGTATGTATCGACTCATCCAGTTGTGTATAACCAGCATGTGTCGACACATACATGATATGTATCGACTCATCCTATTTGTATAACTAGCATGTGTCGACACATGCATGTATGTATCGACTCATCCTGTTTGTATAACTAGCATGTGTCGACACATACGTGTTATGTGTCGACTCATGCAGTTTGTTTGATTCTGTAATGTGTTGAAGAAGCAGTATGTATCGATACATAGAGGCATGGATCGACACATGCTGTGTTATACAGCTAGGATGTATCGATGCATATCATCTATGTGTCGACTCATAATAGCAAAATCCACGTGTTTTTTTGAAAAAAAAGCCAGCAAATTCAAATTGTCATCATTTTGGCTCCAATTTTTTCTGCATAATTTGAAATTATATCATTAATTCAAATTTGGCTCCAAGAATCAATTACCAAATTACCACTAATCCCAATCCTAAAACTCTATAAATAGAGACCTCATTTCATTCAAATCATAAGCTTTTGATAGCCAAACTCATCTTGCTAAAAAATCTCTCAATTCTCTCCATTTTACCAATTTTACTCAAAGCTCCATTTTCAAAGTTAGTAAGCTTTGCATTGAAGCTTACTAATCTTTGAGCTAAACCTTCATCCAAACACTTTTTCTCCATCAATTCTCTACATCCAAGCTTTGGTAATTGATTCTTGTTGTTGAATTGAAGAAAATTCTGGAAGTTGTTTGATAATTCTCAAATTCTACCTTTGGTAAGTTGGATCATCATCTTTCACAATGTGATCTCTTGTGGATTTCTAGTTTTGATTCATTGAGCACTGTTTTATAACTCCATTAGTGCTATTTACTCAATTTGATGTAATTTTCATGCTCAATGGGATCCATGATCATAAGGTGTTTGATGAAAAGTTAGAACAAGAATTTGATCTCAAAAATACTGTTTCTGCCTTATTTTGGGGTTGTTTTGACTCAAATATTTTTCTGCTCACTCCTTTGATTGTTGGTTTGAATTGCAATTTTAAATGTCCAACTTGTTTTTAAACTCAATGGACTTTGTGATGTAGATGAAGTTGGATAAATGTTCATCAATTCAAATATACCTAAGAATGAATTATTTAATTCATTTTTGGTGCTTTGGATTAATGATATGTTTAGTACTTTAATCCATCTAGAGGAGTGGTTAAATTTAAAGATGAAAGGATTTTGAAATGGTGATCCAAATTAGCTTATCATTCCCCTACCTCTTCATCTTATCCCTTTCTTTTTAATTGTGCTACATGTTAAAGGATGGTGATCTCTATATCATTTATCCAAACATGAAGTACATAAATTGCTATTGACCGGCCTCAAAATAGGTGCGACTTCTACATAAGTCCACTTACGATTGCTTAACATAGCGCTAAATTTTGTCCTGATTCGAATAAATGATCATTCGTGGCCCAAACTTATGATTGCAAGCCCAAGTATGTTAATTTGATCTCTTTGATCCAATAACCTTGAGATTCATTGTGTGGAGGCTTTGGTTATACCAATCCTCTAATGGATCTACATCACTTTTGGTCAACGTGGATCACTTAAACATCATTGATCATTACATGTTACCTTTTTGAGGATTCCAAAATGGATGATATACTTGACAAAAAAGCAAATTCAACTTGTTGTGTGGAGACTTTGGTCCTACCAATCCTCTAATGAGTTCCAAATGCAAGTTTCAAGATGATCATCCAACTAACCAATAATTACTAACAATTGACTTTACTTTATTCTTTTATTTTTTATTCTTTATGTACCATTTACTTTTTGCATTTATATTTCATGCTATTTTCACCTTTGCTCACTTGAGCATTTACTTTTATGTCATTTTTATTTTGCTCACTTGAGCTTTTATTTTCCTTTTAAAGACACTTAATAATCAACATGAACCATAAAAGTCATTAATGAGACTTGGACTACTTGGTTATTATCCTTTGCATTATAGAGTGATGGACTTCTTGGACTTAGGAATAGAAACCTTGGCTTATATTGGAGACCTTTTAACCTCAATGGATATTTTGTCTGGAGCTCTTGGGGTTTACCTCAAGACATTGGGTTGTTTGTTTGTTTTATGTGCAGGTTATTGTGATTACATACTTTGTTCGTAATCTGGAATTCACCTGTATACAACCATTACTTTGCCCAACTTTTGCAAAGACTTAATACACTTGAAGCTTGGTTCTCTCAAGAGGTCTAGTATCTTTTCTTGCTTGGTTTCACTCTAAAGAATGGGAATTCTACATTGGCTCATAATGTCAAGTATCGGCTTCTTGTTGGTTAGACGGTTCTCTTCCTTAGATTTTACCTTATTCTTTAGGATAACCCCTTCATCTCCTCCCATCTTCTTTAATTTTCAAAATCTTCTCATCTTCTTTCAAAATCTTCTTTGTTTATAAACTCAAACCGCTTTCATAATAAACCTCGACTTTGTCGAGTGCCTTTTCTTTTAAACTTATTTTCTTTAAACAAACTTCAATACATTTAATCATACTTTGACATCTTTCAAAATTAACAAAACACTTCAACTCATTCAAACTCTTTTGTGCGCTCAAACACCCTTTAGATTCAAAACTTTTTCAAGATAAGACATGATTCATTGATAGTCGAGCAATATTCTCCTATCCCTATGGTTATAAAGGTGTCGACTTTTCCACTTGAGTACCAGAGGCGTTCTCAAACCCTCACTCTTATTGATGCAGGGTCCATCTTTCTCATACCTTGTGGGCGTTAGTCGAGATTTCTCTCCTAACAATGACGACTTGTCTCCTTGTTTAAAATCAATTAACAGACAAGTCTTTTCTAGAGGAACTACGTGTACCCTGATCCGCTATTGCATGAAAGGTGATACGTAGGCACTAAAGGTTCGCAACCGCGGCGGGTGCAAAAATCATAAAAATATATTTCTTTTCTCACCTCCACCATCCATTTTATATACAACACATTTTCATATCCAAAATATACAGATTTTTCAAAGAGGTTCCTGTGGAGTACCGTAGATGTTTAGGGTGCTAATACCTTCCCTTTGCATAACCAACCCCCTTACCTTGAATCTTTCCCCCTTCTTTGGGTTATTCGCTCTTTTCCCATTCCTTTGGAAACAATAAAGCGTGGTGGAGATTTTTATTTTGATTTGTATAAAGTCTAGTCAATCTAATGGCTTAGTCTTGAACATTTCTACCGCTACAGAAAAATGGCGACTTCACTGGGGACAGATTGACCTATTGCTGGTCCATTCCTAAGTGGGTCAATCCTAGCTTTATTTGTTTCTTTTCTATGAGTATGTATATATTGTTTTACTTATTGTTTATTACTTCCCATTATGTTGTATATTTGTTTGTCTGTATTTTCCTGGTTTTCAGGGGCTTGGTGATTTCTTATAAGTCTTCTACCCGGACATTGGGCAAACTTAAGATAGGAGAGACGGTATAGTCATGTTAACTTTGAGGGAGTATTCCCAAAAAAGGAGATATGAGATCCCCCACTCAGTGGAGGCCCCTTTGAATGTAGTGTCGTTTATCGAGTAATCGGGCAGACGTACTGCTTTCGACCTGGGAGCCTGCTGAAGCTGAGGACCGTAGATTACCTAACCCATCTTGGCCTTTTAGGTGTAGTGCGGAAGCTATGACAGAGTAATCCAGAAGTAGTTGTCACGCGATACTATGCTCGGACGAGTTTTTCCTGAGAATATTACTAATTACAGAGTTAATCGGGACGTTGGTAATATCTGAAGGAAGGATGTAGACTCTGGGAACCTCCTAGAACCTTGTTCGGCAGGTGATAACCATTAGTCTATACCTTATGGGTTGTACCTTTGACTCCAGGCTCGTGACTCTGAACCATGTGATCCTGTTACTGTATAGTGCATTGCATAACATTGCATATCATTTGCATCCTCTGCATCATTCTACATACATCCAGGTTGTTCAGGATCTTATTCCCAGTTGCTTCTTTCTTCCAGTTAGTCGTCTACCGTCAAGCTGATTCCTCAACACAACTACGGGACTAGAGCTGTTGTCAGATTAAGAATGGAAAACCAAGAACAACACAACATGGAAGTCAGAATGGAAATCGATGAGTTAAAGTCAGGCATGGCCAAACTTACTGAGATGATGCAGGTCCTGATTTCTAGAGGAGAGCCACCTCAAAGGACTGTGATATCTGAAACCCAAACTGCTGTTATTGACACTCAACCTATCCAGCATACATCTACTACATGGCCAGAGTTTGGGTTACCACAGAATTACTCTCCGCCTGTTGAAATTACTTTAATGGTTGGCCAGTCTTCCCGACCAGTCTTTCAAGCTCCAGTTTTCACAGAACCTCAGCCAGTCGTTCATACTGCTTCTCGTCAACCTTCTGCACAAGCTGCTTTTGGGAACCCTCTCTTTGAGTACCATGCTGCTAGTCCTCAAAGTGTGAGTCAGGGAGACTTTGGTGAGTTTAAAGAGTTCAAAGAACAATATCAGACTTTGGAGAAAAGACTTAGAGCTATGGAAGGAAATGAGTTCTTTAGTGTTGATGATAACAACATGTGCCTAGTTTCTGATCTGGTTATGCCTACAAAGTTTAAGACTTGAGTTTGAGAAATATAAGGGGCACACTTGTCCAAGAGGTCATTTGGTGATGTACTTTCGAAAGATGTCTGCTTACACCAAGAATGACAAGCTGCTTATCCATTATTTCCAAGATAGTCTGAGTGGAGCTTCATTGAAATGGTATATGGGGCTTGAGAAAGGTCGTATCCAATGCTTCCAAGATCTTTTTGATGCTTTCATAAAGCAATAAAAATACAACCTTGACATGGAACCTGATCGTCGCCAACTATAAAATATGTTTCAGAATGAGAAAGAATATTTCAAGGAATATGCTCAACGATGGAGAGAATTGGCATCTCAAGTTGAACCACCTCTGGCAGAGAAAGAGCTAACTGGTTTGTTCATGGATACTTTGTCCCCTTTCTTTTGGGAGAAGATGATTGGTAGTGTGCCTTCCAGCTTCACGGGCCTGGTGACTATTGGCCAGAGATTAGAAGAAGGAATCAAGAATGGTAAAGTGTCTAAAGCTGCTGAATCTTCTAATGGTGCGAAGAAATTCCTTGGGAACTTTCAGAAGAAGAAATAGGTAGAAGCCAATGCTGTATCGACTGAGAGAATAGGACCTCGTCGTAGGCCTCAATACACTGATCAACCACAAGTAGCGGCTGTTACTCCTGCGGTTAATGCTCAACAAGTTCAGGCCCCTCAACAACAGAATATTGCGCAGAATCAGAATCAGAATAGGGTTCAGTTTGATCCCATCCCTATAATGTACACTGAATTATATCTTGCATTGGTGCAGAAAGGCTCGATTACAACTAGGCCTCTGATTCCTCGAAATCCTCCTCCAGTCGGGTTCAGAGTTGACCTTCACTGTGAATTTCATTAGGGAGTTGCCGGTCATGATTTAGAAAGCTGTTATGCATTGAAAAACAGAGTGCAAGAATTGGTGAAAACAAATATGCTCACTTTCAAAGAGGCAGGTCCTAATGTTATCAACAATCCTTTGCCAAAACAAAGTGGCTGAAGAATGAGTTGGGGTACCCTCAAGTCACTTCCTAAAGCCAGTGTTTCAGACAGGACAACTCATCCTTGTTACTGATTAGTCACTAGGCCATGTTTCTTTATGTTTGCATTTTTCCCTTGTTTATGTTAAAATTGTTGCTTTCAAATTCTGTTTGTACTTTCATGTTAAGTTTAATGAAATGAGCATTGCAATGTTTTGATTCAAATCACTTTCATTTACTGCTTTCAAATATATTTCTCTTGTTTACTCCCTTTATCAAGCTTTTGTTTATGCAAAGATCTGAGGGAGGATGATGAAAACGAAATACACATAATTGTTGTTGGTATGCTTTCGAATAAAAATTTATTGGGGATATACAAGCATTGTTTCAACTCCCAAACACCGGAGAAATAAGGAAGTTAATCCCTCGTTCACCCCTTTGAGCCTAGAAGTTGGAGTTTCTTTCTATACAAAAAACCCGCAATCTAAACCTGGGGATGGGTAGTTCTTAGTTAATTTGGTTGTGCATTCAACTACAAGAGAAATTGTGCAAGACACATTTCAACAAAGGTCGCGCTCAAGCTTTCCTTTGCACACAGCAAGAAGTGTCAATGATGCTCCCAAACAAAAAATGACAAAGATGGTTCTCTATAATCATTGAGCAAGGCAGTCATTATCTTTCCAAAAAGAAAAATGAAATGAAAAGAAAAATCAAAAGAAAAATCCTGCTAAGTCAAAACCTCTAAAGGAGACTTAGGCAAAAAACTGGGGCATCCCGCTGATTGTAATCTCAAATGAAATAGTTCAGGCAAAAGTTGGGAATAATAAATTCAATCAGAAGAGGTCTTCAAATCCTCAAAATTCTCCACCAGAGTTGAAAAAAGTTCTCAAAAGAGAAAAAAGATGTAAGAAGAAATGATTGTCATTCTCAAGAATCCTTTAACTTCTGAGCCATCGTCATTGCTTCCATCAGTGCAATTCCAAAATCTCTTGGAACCTGGATGCATATTCTGAATTAACTGAACGTAGGACTGAAGAACATTTCGAAGATTGGGTTGGGTACAAATAAACTTTGAGCCTTTATCCTTTATTTCTTAAACAGTGAACCATACCACGTTACAACCCTCAAAAGACCTAATTGAAGCCAGGTTTCTTTTGAAAGCATACTACAACAAGGTTGCGTAAACTGACTCCTATGATCTTTTGTGAATCATTTGTTTTGGTTTCATACCTTTGTTTTCATTTTAAAAGTATAAACCACTATGTTTTAACCAGTGATGCATTTTCTATACACCAATAACATCATTTCAAAAATGATTTTGGATTCAAAACTTTTGCATGAACTTTGCATTAAAATTACCATGTTTGAATAAACAATTTTGCTTGCAAACAAGCTTTCCTCGTCCAGGAATATCAAATAGCTGAGAAACTTGGTCAGTGACCTTACCAGGGGCAAGTATCTTCCAGATCCATTTGTGAATCAGTTCAAGATTTATATCTCAGTGCGAGTTCTCTCAGAATTGGTTAGCCAGAAGATCATTTGCAAGACTCATGTTGGGGTATTCCTTTCCAACAATCATTTCAGAACTGAATCCATGATCAGTTTATTCCAACAGCCATTTCAGAACTAAAGCCATGATCAGTTTATCTTTAAAAGTCATTTCAGAGTCGAGGCCATGTTCAGCTCATTACCAGCAACTTTCGACTGGAGCCATGATCAATTTATCCTCAACAGTCAGCTAATCTTGGACAAATCCCCAAGCATCTCTCCATGTCCTTCCTCAGAAGATCATCAGTTCAATATAGCTTACAAGTGTGACAAATTTGGGTTCAAGATGTTTTCTTCCCAAAAAATTTGGCAGAGTTCTCTGTGTTGAGGGATCAAACTTCCAATATTACATCCACAAAAGAGTCAAACTCTGTTGTTGTAAACGTCAGCATTACATGTATAGATCATTCACATATCATGCATAACAAAATTCAAACATAATGCATAACAAGAGTGCTTCATCCTCATTTTCATTTTTCGAGGTCTTGTTGCAGTTGACCTGTCACCTTGAGATCAAATTCCAACTTACTTAGCACCTACCAAAGCAAACGTCAGTTTAGTTATCCAGTATTGGATATTGTTACCTTTTTCTTCATTCAAAGCCATTATTGAATGTCAAGATCCCTTTCACTCATTCAAAGACAGTATTGGATGTTATGATCTTTTCTCTCGTCTAAAGCCATTATTAGATGCTGAGCTTTTCTTTCATTCAAAGCCAGTATTGAATGTTAGGATCTTTTGTTTCCATCCAAAGCCATTATTGGATGTTGTGACTTTTTCTCTCGTCTAAAGTCATTATTAGACGTTGAGCTTTCCATTCATTCAAAGCCATTATTGAATGTCAGAATCTTTTATTGTCATTCAAAGCCAGTATTGGACGCCTTGAATTTGTCTCACCTCATTCAAAGCCAGTATTGGATGTTGTGATCTTTTCTCTCGTCTAAAGCCATTATTAGACGTTGAGCTTTTCTTTCATTCAAAGCCAATATTAAATGTCAAGATCTCTTTTTCCATCCAAAGCCAGTATTGGATGTTGTTACCTTTTCTGCCGTCTAAAGCTAGTATTGGACGCCTTGAGCTTTTTTCTCATCTAAAGCCATTATTAGACGTTGAGCTTTTCCACTCATTCAAAGCCAGTATTGGATGTCGTGCTTCTCGTCCGTCTAGCGTTTTTCCTGGACGACTCTGATGTAGATTAAAATTTGGTCTCATCCAACATATAATGTTCTTCTAGATGTTTCTGATTGCCTTTTCCAGAGAGTTGTTCGCCTCATTCAATGCCATTCTTGGATGTCACTGCTTACCTTCTCAGGTTTTTATCTTTTTCTAAGTATTGCTGGTTACTCTTTGTCTCCTTGACAGATATCCAGAAATATCTTGTTGTTTCCCTAACGTGTCTTTCCACGTCATTTCATCTGAACTACCACAAGTTTCCAGTTTCGAGTCTTTCCATATTCCCTCATATTCTGTCTCATCTCATACATATTCAAAAAATATATATATGTCAAAATAGAGTCCATTCATTCATGATATATGCTATCATCTCATCGCATCAGGGATAAAATTCAGGTCTGTTTGTATTTAATTACTTTCCGCCTCTCTGGCTAAAAGATAATTAAATAGGGGCAGCTGTTGTACCCTAAATTTTGCCCCTAACTTTTTCAGTCGCACTTTCATACCATATTTTGTCATTCAGTCACAATCATTAATAAATAGCATCATTCATCACATTTGCATCCTATCTTTAAGTTTGCTCTTGTGTTATTGATTAACTTCAAATCAAAATACAAAAAAAATATTGGTCTTTGTCTTTTCAAAATTGTGTTTTGCAGGTACCGAGTTGAAGCATCTGACAAATAAGGATTTCTGCCTTCAAAAAAAAAATCCAGCATGTATCGACACATAGAGGTATGTATCGACTCATCCAGTTGTGTATAACTAGCATGTGTCGACACATGCATGATATGCATTGACTCATCCTGTTTGTATAACTAGCATGTGTCGACACATGCATGTATGTATCGACTCATCTTGTTTGTATAACTAGCATGTGTCGACACATACATGTTATGTGTCGACTCATGCAGTTTGTTTGATTCTGTAATGTGTTGAAGAAGCAGTATGTATCGACACATAGAGGCATGTATAGACACATGCTGTGTTATACAGCTAGGATGTATCGATGCATACCATCTATGTGTCGACTCATAATAGCAAAATGCACGTGTTTTTTTGAAAAAAAAGCCAACAAATTCAAATTGTCATCATTTTGGCTGCAATTTTTTCTGCATAATTTGAAATTTTATCATTAATTCAAATTTGGCTCCAAGAATCAATTACCAAATTACCACTAATCCCAATCCTAAAACTCTATAAATAGAGACCTCATTTCATTCAAATCATAAGCTTTTGATAGCCAAACTCATCTTGCTAAAAAATCTCTCAATTCTCTCCATTTTACCAAATTTACTCAAAGCTCCATTTTCAAAATTAGTAAGCTTTGCATTGAAGCTTACTAATCCTTGAGCTAAACCTTCATCTAAACACTTTTTCTCCATCAATTCTCTACATACAAGCTTTGGTAATTGATTCTTGTTGTTGAATTGAAGCAAATTCTGGAAGTTGTTTGATAATTCTCAAGTTCTACCTTTGGTAAGTTGTATCATCATCTTTCACAATGTGATCTCTTGTGGATTTATGGTTTTGATTCATTGAGCACTGTTTTATAACTCCATTAGTGCTATTTACTCAATTTGATGGAATTTCATGCTCAATGGGATCCATGATCATAAGGTGTTTGATGAAAAGTTGGAACAAGAATTTGATCTCAAAAATACTGTTTCTGCCTTATTTTGGGGATGTTTTGACTCAAATATTTTTCTGCTCACTCCTTTGATTGTTGGTTTGGATTGCAATTTTAAATGTCCAACTTGTTTTTAAACTCAATGGACTTTGTGATGTAGATGAAGTTGGATAAATGTTCATCAATTCAAATCTACCTAAGAATGAATTATTTAATTCATTTTTGGTGCTTTGGATTAATGATATGTTTAGTACTTTAATCCATCTAGAGGAGTGGTTGAATTTAAAGATGAAATGATTTTGAAATGGTGATCCAAATTAGCTTATCATTCCCCTCCCTCTTCATCTTATCCCTTTCTTTTTAATTGTGCTACATGTTAAAGGATGGTGATCTCTATATCATTTATCCAAACATGAAGTACATAAATTGCTATTGACCGACCTCAAAATAGGTGCGACTTCTACATAAGTCCACTTACGATTGCTTAACATAGCGTTAAATTTTGTCCCGGTTCAAATAAATGATCATTCGTGGCCCAAACTTATGATTGCAAGCCCAAGTATGTTAATTTGATCTCTTTTATCCAATAACCTTGAGATTCATTGTGTGGAGGCTTTGGTTATACCAATCCTCTAATGGATCTACATCACTTTTGGTCAATGCGGATCACTTAAACATTGTTGATCATTACATGTTACCTTTTTGAGGATTCCAAAATGGATGATATACTTGACAAAAAAGCAAATGCAACTTGTTGTGTGGAGGCTTTGGTCCTACCAATCCTCTAATGAGTTCCAAATGCAAGTTTCAAGATGATCATCCAACTAACCACTAATTACTAACAATTGACTTTACTTTATGCTTTTATTTTTTATACTTTATGTACCATTTACTTTTTGCATTTACATTTCATGCTATTTTCACCTTTGCTCACTTGAGCATTTACTTTTATGTCATTTTTATTTTGCTCACTTGAGCTTTTCTTTTCCTTTTAAAGACACTTAATAATCAACATGAACCATAAAAGTCATTAATGATACTTGGACTACTTGGTTACTATCCTTTGCATTATAGAGTGATGGACTTCTTGGACTTAGGAATAAAAACCTTGGCTTATATTGGAGACCTTTTGACCTCAATGGATATTTTGTCTAGAGCAATTGGGGTTTACCTCAAGATATTGGGTTGTTTGTTTGTTTTGTGTGTAGGTTATTGTGATTACATACTTTGTTCGTAATCTGGAATTCACCCGTATACAGCCGTTACTCTGCCCAATTTTTGCGAAGACTTAATAAACTTGAAGCTTGGTTCTCTCAAAAGGTCTAGTATTTTTTCTTGCTTGGTTTCACTCCAAAGAATGGGAATTCTACATTGGCTCATAATGTCAAGTATCGGCTTCTTGTTGGTTAGACGGTTCTCTTCCTTAGCTTTTACCTTATGCTTTAGGATAGCCCCTTCATCTCCTCCCATCTTCTTTAATTTTCAAAATATTCTCATCTTCTTTCAAAATCTTCTTTGTTTATAAACTCAAACCGCTTTCATAATAAACCTCGATTTTGTCGAGTGCCTTTTCTTCTAAACTTCTTTTCTTTAAACAAACTTCAATACATTTAATCATACTTTGACATCTTTCAAAATTAACAAAACACTTCAACTAATTCAAACTCTTTTGTACGCTCAAGCACCCTTTACGTTCAAAATTTTTTCAAGATAAGACATGATTCATTGATAGTCGAGCAATATTCTCCTATCCCTATGGTTATAAAGGTGTCGAATTTTCCACTTGAGTACCAGAGGTGTTCTCAAACCCTCACTCTTGTTGACGTAGAGTCCATCTTTCTCATACCTTGTGGGCGTTAGTCGAGATTTCTCTCCTAACAATGATGACTTGTCTCCTTGTTTAAAATTAATTAACAGACAAGTCTTTTCTTGAGGAACTACGTGTACCCTGATCCCATATTGCACGAAAGGTGGTACGTAGGCACTAAAGGTTCGCAACCGCGGCGGGTGCAAAAATCATAAAAATATATTTCTTTTCTCACCTCCACCATCCATTTTATATACAACACATTTTCATAGCCAAAATATACAGATTTTTCAAAGAGGTTCCTGCGGAGTACCGAAGATGTTTAGGGTGCTAATACCTTCCCTTTGCATAACCAACCCCCTTACCTTGAATCTTTCCCCCTTTTTTGGGTTATTCGCTCTTTTCCTATTCCTTTGGAAACAATAAAGCGCGGTGGCGATTTTTATTTTGATTTGTACAAAGTCCAGTCAATCCAATGACTTAGTCTTGAACATTTCTACCGCTACAGTAATCTCTATCGTATAACAAAGTGTTCAGAAGTCACACTTTATCTAATTGAGTGACTGAATTCCTACTATCTTACTAAAAAAGAAATTGCGTATAGCAAGAAGAATCATTCGCCCAAAGGTGCTTTCTTGAAAGCCGGTCAAAGAATCGATTATATGCCTGGCCAGAAGACCGATGAGCTGTCTCAACAATAATTTATAAAATTTATTGTTCTCTATATAGTTATTCTAAAATGGTAGTACAAGATAAAAACCATTTATTTATTTATTTATTTATGAAAAATTTTAAAAAAATATAACTCATCAACATAAATGTATCTACCATTTTAATTAAATTTTATCTTTAAAATTATAGGTAATTAAGATAAATGAGACATAACAAAAAATATTCAAATACTTTATGTTAATATGGAGTGGGTAAAAAAAATTAACATGATTAGAATATGTTTAAAAGAATTTTGAGGAAATTGTAATTGAGAAAAACTTATGAAAAGTAATTACTAGAATAATTTAATTATAACATATTATTATATTTTTAATTCTGATTCTTATGTGCCAAAATAATTAAATTTAATTGGATGTGACTTTTCACCAACAGTGTATTTCAATTAATGTTTAATTTTAAATATAATTTTATTATCTATTTAAATAATACACTTTAATATTGAAATAAAAAATTTAATATAAATATTTTATACAAACCCATACAACACGGCTTCCTCCTGAGTCAGATAAGATAAGAAATAAAAAAGAATCAAAAGAATGAAAGAAGAAACATGAAATATTAAAATAATATTATTATTGATAATGTGGTAGGTTAAATGTGTGGAATGTTAATGGGAATTCATAATTTAAAATAAGAAATGCAAAAAATGTATTGTATGTGGTTATTTAGAAAAGTTTAGATATTTGATATATAATAGATAAATATTATATAAATGTATATAGGAGATATAGTTTTAAATCAATTTAAAGTTTAATTTTTGATCGATATTATATTGGTTGGTGTTGGTGCACAAAAATCATCTTTAATACATGAAGAATGAGGAATAATAAATTCTCATGAATAATATAAAATCAAAGTGGTTGTAACTAACTATCACATATGTATGAAGTAAGAACAAAATTAAAATAATATAAAATACAAATATTATTTGATCTAATATCCGATTTTATTTATAAAAAACATAATTAAGGATATATAATTTTTTGACTTTTTGATCACTTATTAGTGAAATATCACAACATTCAAATCCCTAAATAAAAATAATTTTTTCTGATTTTTCATTAAATTAAAAATTTAATTTTTGATCGATATTATATTGGTTGATGTTGGTGCACAAAGAAGTGATGAAAGACAAAAAAAAAAAATTAAATGACGGCTATAAAAATAAGGAATAATAATTTACAATGAATTACATTGAGCTACCTCACTATGCTATTTATACACAAAATAATATCCTAAATATCTTATAACAAAGATATAAAAAGATATAACAATATCCTCTAAAAAGATATTCCTAAAATATAGGTTAATATCCAAAAGATATTCCTAAAATATAGATTAAATCTAACAACATCCCTTAATTTATATTTGATCCAAAACTGACAACACCAATTCTATCTCTCAACGAAGAAATTGACCAGTCTTAATAGTCTTTGTTAGAACATTTGTCAGCTGCTTTTGGATGCTACAGTGCACAACTTCTAATATTCTGCTCTGAACTTGATTTCTCAGATAGTGATATTTTGTCTCAATATCCTTGCTTCTCCCATGCAGCACTGGGTTCTTGGTAAGATTGATTATAGACTTGTTATCAATCATCAGCTTCAGAGGTTTGTCTACTTCAATCTTCAGATCTTGCAGCAAGTTCAGAATCCACACAGTTTGGCATGCAGTCAGAGCGCCTGCAATATATTCATCTTCACAGATTGACAGCGCAACAACAGGTTGCTTCTTGGAACACCAAGAAATAGGACCTCCCAGAAATTTGAATAAGTACCCAGAAGTATTTCTTATGTCCACTCTATCTCCGCACCTATCAGAGTCTGAATAACTCAGAAGTTCTGATTCAATATTTCTTCCAGACGGAAATAAAACTCCATACTTCAGAGTTCCCTTCACATACCTCAAAATCCTAACAACATCTTGGTAATGAGACCACTTTGGTTTACTCATAAATCTGCTAACCATTTCAACTGCATAGCAAATATCAGGTCTGGTATTACACAAATACCTCAGAGAACCAACCATCTGTTTGAAGGTTGTAGCATCCACATTCTCTCCATCAGAATCAAAGTCTAACTTCTGATTGTATTAGCAGGTGTGATAGCAACTTTGTAATTCTCTAGCTCAAATCTCTAGTTCATACTTCATCTGATGCAAACCCTAAACCCTAAACCCAAAACCCTAAACATTATATATATATATATATATATATATATATATATATATATATATATATATATATATATATATATATATATATATATATATATATATAATGTTTAATAAAAATGTAAATTTTTTATTTAAAAATAAACCTATTAATTTATGCATCATATTTTATATTTAAATATGAGTTTTTTAAATGATAATATTTAGTTGTGTTAGAATTGAGAAAGATTTGATTATGTTAAAATCCATAAACATTTTGTAAAAATTGAATAAATAAATAATTACTTTATTTGAATATTTAAAACAAGCATGTTATGTGCCAAACTATTTTTTTAAATATACAAGGATGTCTCTTCTACTAAATAATATATCTTAATTTCATTCTTCAGCCCATAACACCATATAAATCTCCTTCTGAAATAACTCATTAGTTTCCACGTTATGACTTGACAATGATTTAAAAATTCATTTTAACCAGTAATCTCTATCATATAACAAAGTGTTCAGAAGTCACACTTTCTTCTAATTGAGTGAATGAATTCCTACTGTCTTACTAAAAAAGAAATTGCGTATAGTAAGAAGAATCATTCGCCCAAAGGTGCTTTTTCGAAAGCCGGTCAAAGAATCGATTATATGCCTGGCCAGAAGACTGATGAGCTGTCTGAACAATAATTTATAAAGTTTATTGTTCTCTATATAGTTATTCTAAAATGGTAGTACAAGATAAAAACCATTTATTTATTTATTTATGAAAAATTTTAAAAAAATATAACTCATCAACATAAATGTATCTACCGTTTTAATTAAATTTTATCTTTAAAATTATAGGTCATTAAGATAAATGAGACATGATAAAAAATATTCAAATACTTTATGTTAATATGGAGTGGGTAAAAAATAATTAACATGATTAGAATATGTTTAAAAGAATTTTGATGAAATTGTAATTGAGAAAAAATTACATAAGCCTTAGTGGATATTACTAATTTATGTTTTTCAATATTTTCTTCTTTAATTATTTAATATTCAATTTGAAGATATATTGCTTTTTAAGATAGTTTATTTTAAATAATAATGTAGATAAAAATATTAATAATAACTATTATTCTTATTAAAATATAAAAAAATAGAATTACTATTTTACTAATAATTTTATTAAATATTTAATTTTTTATAAATTAATACATTTTCTATAATTTATTAAATACAATCAGTTATAAATAAATCATAACAAGACATCAATAAAAAAGGGAAAATAATTGTCATAGTTTTTTTAATTAATTATATTGGACAAACTTAGGCTTTGATGTTTTATAAGGAATAATTGCCACTTTAAAAAATGACTTGACATGTTCAAATAACTAATAGTAATAAATATGGATAAATATAGTTTGAAGTACAAACGGCTTATATAAAAGAACACTTAAGATTTAAACGATTTACACTGTTAAAATCTATATAAATACTAAACAACAATTATATATAATAATAATTATTTAGTTTTTAAAGAACTCTAACAAAGTATAACTATTTATACTGATACGGAAATTTTGTCAAAAGTTGTTGTAATTTAACTTTTAGAATAAGATATAATATAACTTTTCATGTTTATTAATATTAGCACATATAACAAAACAAGTTCTTTTAAATATATTAAAAATATTTTAATTTAGAAACTAAACCAATAAAAAATTCCATAGTTTTAATATTCTTTTATTTGTAACACAGAAGTAAATTTTAAGAGATTAATTAAAATATATTATTAATGTAAAAATATTTTATATTGTCATTCAATTAAAATTAAATATTTTGACATATAAGTATAAAAGATGAGAGAAAAACTTATGAAACGTAATTACTAGAATAATTTAATTATAACATATTATTATATTTTTAATTCTGATTCTTATGTGCCAAAATAATTAAATTTAATTGGATGTGACTTTTCACCAATAGTGTATTACAATTAATGTTTAATTTAATTATAATTTTATTATCTATTTAAATAATACACTTTAATATTAAATTAAAATATTAAATATAAATATTTTATACAAACTCATACAACACACGGCTTCCTCCTGAGTCAGATAAGATAAGAAATAAAAATGAATCAAAAGAATGGAAGAAGAAACATGAAATATTAAAATAATAATATTATTGATAATGTTGTAGGTTAAATGTGGGGAATGTTAATGGTAATTCATAATTTAAAATAAGAAATCAAAAATTGTATTGTATGTGGTTATTTAGAAAAGTTTAGATATTTGATATATAATAGATAAATATTATATAAATGTATATAGGAGATATAGTTTTAAATCAATTTAAAGTTCTAATCTATATAATACTCATGATCATAAGATATGCATTATTTCAAAAATCATCTTTAATACAAGAAGAATGAGGAATAATAAATTCTCATGAATAATATAAAATCAAAGTGGCTGTAACTAACTATCACATATGTATGAAATAAGAACAAAATTAAAATAATATAAAACACAAAAATTATTTGATCTAATATCCGATTTTATTTTAAAAAACATAATTAAGGATATAATAAATTTTTAATTTTTGATCACTTATTAGTGAAATATCACAACATTCAAATCCCTAAATAAAAAAAAATTGTGATTTTTTATTAAATTGAAAATTTAATTTTTGATCGATATTATATTGGTTAATGTTGGTGCACAAAGAAGAGATGAAAGACAAAAAAAAATATATTAAATGACGGCTATAAAAATAAGGAATAATAATTTACAATGAATTACATTGAGCTACCTCACTATGCTATTTATACACAAAATAAAATCCTAAATATCTTCTAATAAAGATATAAAAAGATATAACAATATCCTCTAAAAAGATATTCCTAAAATATAGATTAATATCCAAAAGATATTCCTAAAATATAGATTAAATCTAACACCATCCCTTAATTTATATTTGATCCAAAACTGACAACACCAATTCCATCTCTCAAGCGAAGAAATTGATCAGTCTTAATAGCCTTTGTTAGAAGATATGTCAGCTGCTTCTGGATTCTACAGTGCACAACTTCTAATATTCTGCTATGAACTTAATTTCTCATAAAGTGATATTTTGTCTCAATATCCTTGCTTCTCCCATGAAGAACTGGGTTCTTGGCAAGATTGAAGGCTGACTTGTTATCAGTCATCAGCTTCAGATGTTTGTCTACTTCAATCTTCAGATCTTGCAGCAAGTTCAGAATCCACACAGTTTGGCATGCAGTCAGAGCGCCTGCAATATATTCAGCTTCACAGATTGACAGCGCAACAACAGGTTGCTTCTTGGAACACCAAGAAATAGGACCTCCCAGAAATTTGAATAAGTACCCAGAAGTATTTCTTATGTCCACTCTATCTCCGCACCAATCAAAGTCTGAATAACTCAGAAGTTCTGATTCAATCTTTCTTCCAGACGGAAATAAAACTTCATACTTCAGAGTTCCCTTCACATACCTCAAAATCTTGACAATAGCTTGGTAATGAGACCACGTTGGTTTACTCATAAATCTGCTAACAATTTCAACTGCATAGCAAATATCAAGTCTGGTATTACACAAATACCTCAGAGAACCAACCATCTGTTTTAAGGTTGTAGCATCCATATTCTCTCCATCAGAATCAGAGTTTAACTTCCGATTTGTATTAGCAGGTGTGATAGCAACTTTGCAATTCTCTAGCTTAAATCTCTTCAAAAGCTCTAGTTCATACTTCATCTGATGCAAACCCTAAACATTATATATATATATATAATGTTTAATAAAAATGTAACTTTTTTATATATAAAATTTTTACTTAAAAATAAACTTATTGATTTATGCATCATATTTTATATTTAAATTTGAGTTTTTTAAATGATAATATTTAGTTGTGTTAGAATTGAGAAAGATCTGATTATGTTAGAATCCGGAAACATTTTGTAAAAATTGCATAAATAAATAATTACTTTATTTTAATATTTAAAACAAGCATCTTATGTGCCAAACTATTTTGCTAAATATACAAGGATGTCTCTTCTACTAAATAATATACCTTAATTTCATTCTTCAACCCATAACACCATATAAATCTCCTTCTTAAATAACTCATTGATTTCCACGTTATGACTTGAAAATGATTTACAAATTCATTTTAACCCGTAATCTCTATCGTATAACAAAGTGTTTAGAAGTCACACTTTCTTCTAATTGAGTGAATGAATTCCTACTGTCTTACTAAAAAAGAAATTGCGTATAGTTGCGTATAGCAAGAAGAATTATTCGCCCAAAGGAGCTTTTTCAAAAGCCGGTCAAAGTATCGATTATATGCCTGGCCAGAAGACCGATGAGTTGTGTCAACAATAATTTATAAAGTTTATTGTTCTTTATATAGTTATTCTAAAATGGTAGTTCAAGATAAAAACCATTTATTTATTTATTAAAAATTTTAAAAAAATATAACTCATCAACATAAATGTATCTACCATTTTAATTAAATTTTATCTTTAAAATTATAGGTAATTAAGATAAATGAGACATAACAAAAAATATTAAAATACTTTATGTTAATATGGAGTGGGTAAAAAAAAATTAACATGATTAGAATATGTTTAAAAGAATTTTGAGGAAATTGTAATTGAGAAAAAATTACATAAGCCTTAGTGGATATTACTAATTTATGTTTTTCAATATTTTCCTCTTTAATTATTTAATATTCAATTTGAAGATATATTACTTTTTAAGATAGTTTATTTTCAATAATAATGTAGATAAAAATATTAATAATAACTATTATTCTTATTAAAATATAAAAAAATAGAATTACTATTTTACTATTAATTTTATTATATATTTAATTTTTTATAAATTAATACATTTTCTATAATTTATTTAATACAATCAGTTATAAATAAATCATAACAAGACATCAATAAAAAAGGGAAAATAATTGTCATAGTTTTTTTAATTAATTATATTGGACAAACTTAGGCTTTGATGTTTTATAAGGAATTATTGCCACTTTAAAAAATGACTTGACATGTTCAAATAACTAATAGTAATAAATATGGATAAATATAGTTTGAAGTACAAACGGCTTATATAAAAGAACACTTAAGATTTAAACGATTTACACTGTTAAAATATATATAAATACTTAACAAAAATTATATATAATAATAACTATTTAGTTTTTAAAGAACACTAACAAAGTATAACTATTTATACTGATACGGAAATTTTGTCAAAAGTTGTTGTAATTTAACTTTTAGAATAAGATATAAAATAACTTTTTATGTTTATTAATATTAGCACATATAACAAAACAAGTTCTTTTAAATATATTAAAAATATTTTAATTTACAAACTAAACCAATAAAAAATTCCATAGTTTTACTATTCTTTTATTTGTAACACAAAAGTAAATTTTAAGAGAGTAATTAAAATATATTATTAATGTAAAAATATATTATATTGTCATTCAATTAAAATTAATTATTTTTACATATAAGTATAAAAGATGAGAGAAAAACTTTTGAAAAGTAATTACTAGAATAATTTAATTATAACATATTATTATATTTTTAATTCTGATTCTTATGTGCCAAAATAATTAAATTTAATTGGATGTGACTTTTCACCAATAGTGTATTTCAATTAATGTTTAATTTTAAATATAATTTTATTATCTATTTAAATAATACACTTGAATATTAAATTAAAATATTAAATATAAATATTTTATACAAACCCATACAACACACGACTTCCTCCTGATTCAGATAAGATAAGAAATAAAAATGAATCAAAAGAATGGAAGAAGAAACATGAAATATTAAAATAATATTATTATTGATAATGTTGTAGGTTAAATGTGGGGAATGTTAATGGTAATTCATAATTTAAAATAAGAAATGCAAAATTGTATTGTATGTGGTTATTTAGAAAAGTTTAGATATTTGATATATAATAGATAAATATTATATAAATGTATATAGGAGATATAGTTTTAAATCAATTTAAAGTTCTAATCTATATAATACTCATGATCATATGATATGCATTATTTCAAAAATCATCTTTAATACAGGAAGAATGAGAAATAATAAATTCTCATGAATAATATAAAATCAAAGTGGCTGTAACTAACTATCACATATGTATGAAGTAAGAACAAAATTAAAATAATATAAAACACAAAAATTATTTGATCTAATATCCGATTTTATTTATAAAAAACATAAAGGATATAACAAATTTTGACTTTTTGATAACTTATTAGTGAAATATCACAACATTCAAATCCCTAAATAAAAATAATTTTTTGTGATTTTTTATAAAATTGAAAATTTAATTTTTGATCGATATTATATTGGTTGATGTTGGTGCCCAAAGAAGAGATGAAAGACATAAAAAATATATTAAATGACGGCTATAAAAATAAGGAATAATAATTTACAATGAATTACATTAAGCTACCTCACTATGCTATTTATACACAAAATAATATCCTAAATATCTTCTAACAAAGATATAAAAAGATATAACAATATCCTCTAAAAAGATATTCCTAAAATATAGATTAATATCCAAAAGATATTCCTAAAATATAGATTATATCTAACACCATCCTTTAATTTATATTTGATCCAAAACTGACAACACCAATTCCATCTCTCAAGTGAAGAAATTGATCAGTCTTAATAGACTTTGTTAGAACATCTGTCGGCTGCTTCTAGATGCTACAGTGCACAACTTCTAATATTCTGCTCTGAACTTGATTTCTTAGAAAGTGATATTTTGTCTCAATATCCTTGCTACTCCCATGCAGCACTGGGTTCTTGGCAAGATTGATTGCAGACTTGTTATCAATCATTAACTTCAGAGGTTTGTCTACTTCAATCTTCAGATCTTGAAGCAAGTTCAGAATCCACACAGTTTGGTATGCAGTCAGAGCGCCAGCAATATATTCAGCTTCACAAATTGACAGCACAACAACAGGTTGCTTCTTGGAACACTAAGAAATAAGACCTCCCATAAATTTGAATAAGTACCCAGAAGTATTTCTTATGTCCACTCTATCTCCGCACCAATCAGAGTCTGAATAATTCAGAAGTTCTGATTCAATCTTTCTTCCAAACGGAAATAAAACTCCATACTTCAGAGTTCCCTTCACATACCTCAAAATCCTGACAACAGTTTGGTAATGAGACCACTTTGGTTTACTAATAAATCTGCTAACCATTTCAACTGCATAGCAAATATCAGGTCTGGTATTACACAAATACCTTAGAGAACCAACCATCTGTTTGAAGGTTGTAGCATCCACATTCTCTCCATCAGAATCAGAGTCTAACTTCTGATTCGTATTAGCAGGTGTGATAGCAACTTTGCAATTCTCTAGCTCAAATCTCTTTAAAAGCTCTAGTTCATACTTCATCTGATGCAAACCCTAAACCCGAAACATATATATATATATATATATATATATATATATATATATATATATATATATATATATATATATATATATATATATATATATATATATATATATATATATATATATATATATATATATATATATATACATATATATATATATATATATATATATAATGTTTATTAAAAATGTAAATTTTTTATATATAAATTTTTTATTTAAAAATAAACCTATTGATTTATGCATCATAT
This sequence comes from Vicia faba, assembly GCA_948472305.1. NCBI lineage: Eukaryota > Viridiplantae > Streptophyta > Magnoliopsida > Fabales > Fabaceae > Vicia > Vicia faba. Next base: position 17,237 of record CATIWC010003164.1, on the reverse strand, counting down.
TTTATATTTAAATTTGTGTTTTTTAAATAATAATATTTAGTTGTGTTGGAATTTAGAAAGATTTGATTATGTTAGAATCCGGAAACATTTTGTAAAAATTGCATAAATAAATAATCACTTTATTTGAATATTGAAAACAAGCATCTTATGTGCCAAACTATTTTTTTAAATATACAAGGATGTCTCTTCTACTAAATAATATATCTTAATTTCATTCTTCAGCCCATAACACCATATAAATCTCCTTCTGAAATAACTCATTGATTTCCCCGTTATGACTTGACAATGATTTACAAATTCATTTTAACCGGTAATCTCTATCGTATAACAAAGTGTTCAAAAGTAACACTTTCTTCTAATTGAGTGAATGAATTTCTACTGTCTTACTAAAAAAGAAATTGCATATAGCAAGAAGAATCATTCTCCCAAAGGTGCTTTTTCAAAAGCCGGTCAAAGAATCGATTATATGCCTGGCCAGAAGACCGACGAGATGTCTCAACAATAATTTATAAAGTTTATTGTTCTCTATATAGTTATTCTAAAATGGTAGTACAAGATAAAAACCATTTATTTATTTATTAAAAATTTTAAAAAAATATAACTCATCAACATAAATGTATCTACCATTTTTATTAAATTTTATCTTTAAAATTATAGGTAATTAAGATAAATGAGACATAACAAAAAATATTCAAATACTTTATGTTAATATGGAGTGGGTAAAAAAAATTAACATGATTAGAATATGTTTAATAGAATTTTGAGGAAATTGTAATTGAGAAAAAATTACATAAGCCTTAGTGGATATTACTAATTTATGTTTTTCAATATTTTCCTCTTTAATTATTTAATATTCAATTTGAAGATATATTACTTTTTAAGATAGTTTATATTCAATAATAATGTTGATAAAAATATTAATAATAACTATTATTCTTATTAAAATATAAAAAAATAGAATTAATATTTTACTAATAATTTTATTATTTATTTAATTTTTTATAAATTAATACATTTTCTATAATTTATTTAATACAATCAGTTATAAATAAATGATAACAAGACATCAATAAAAAAGGGAAAATAATTGTCATAGTTTTTTAATTAATTATATTGGACAAAATTAGGCTTTGATGTTTTATAAGGAATAATTGCGACTTTAAAAAATGACTTGACATGTTCAAATAACTAATACTAATAAATATGGATAAATATAGTTTGAAGTACAAACGGCTTATATAAAAGAACACTTAAGATTTAAACGATTTACACTATTAAAATATATATAAATACTAAACAACAATTATATATAATAATAACTATTTAGTTTTTAAAGAACTCTAACAAAGTATAACTATTTATACTGATACGGAAAATTTGTCAAAAGTTGTTGTAATTTAACTTTTAGAATAAGATATAATATAACTTTTCATGTTTATTAATAGTAGCACATATAACAAAACAAGTTCTTTTAAATATATTAAAAAAATTTTAATTTACAAACTAAACCAATAAAAAATTCTATAGTTTTACTATTCTTTTATTTGTAACATAGAAGTAAATTTTAAGAGATTAATTAAAATATATTATTAATGTAAAAATATTTTATATTGTCATTCAATTAAAATTAATTATTTTGACAAATAAGTATAAAGGATGAGAGAGAAACTTATGAAAAGTAATTACAAGAATAATTTAATTATAACATATTATTATATTTTTAATTCTGATTCTTATGTGCCAAAATAATTAAATTTAATTGGATGTGACTTTTCACCAATAGTGTATTTCAATTAATGTTTAATTTTAAATATAATTTTATTATCTATTTAAATAATACACTTTAATATTAAATTAAAATATTAAATATAAATATTTTATACAAACCCATACAACACACGGCTTCCTCCTGAGTCAGATAAGATAAGAAATAAAAATGAATCAAAAGAATGGAAGAAGAAACATGAAATATTAAAATAATATTATTATTGATAATGTGGAAGGTTAAATGTGGGGGATGTTAATGGTAATTCATAATTTAAAATAAGAAATGCAAAATTGTATTGTATGTGGTTATTTAGAAAAGTTTAGATATTTGATATATAATAGATAAATATTATATAAATGTATATAAGAGATATAGTTTTAAATCAATTTAAAGTTCTAATCTATATAATACTCATGATCATATGATATGCATTATTTCAAAAATTATCTTTAATACAGGAAGAATGAGGAATAATAAATTCTCTCGAATAATATAAAATCAAAGTGGCTGTAACTAACTATCACATATGTATGAAGTAAGAACAAAATTAAAATAATATAAAACACAAAAATTATTTGATCTAATATCCGAATTTATTTATAAAAAACATAATTAAGGATATAACAAATTTTGACTTTTTGATCACTTATTAGTGAAATATCACAACATTCAAATCCCTAAATAAAAATAATTTTTTGTGATTTTTTATTAAATTGAAAATTTAATTTTTGATCGATATTATATTGGTTGATGTTGGTGCACAAAGAAGAGATGAAAGACAAAAAAAAAAAAATTAAATGACGGCTATAAAAATAAGGAATAATAATTTACAATGAATTACATTGAGCTACCTCACTATGCTATTTATACACAAAATAAAATCCTAAATATCTTCTAACAAAGAAGTAAAAAGATATTCCTAAAATATAGATTAATATCCAAAAGATATTCCTAAAATATAGATTAAATCTAACACCATCCCTTAATTTATATTTGATCCAAAACTGACAACACCAATTCCATCTCTCAAGTAAAGAAATTGATCAGTCTTAATAGCCTTTGTTAGAACATCTGTCAGCTGCTTCTGGATGTTACAGTGCACAACTTCTAATATTCTGCTCTGAACTTGATTTCTCAGAAAGTAATATTTTGTCTCAATATCCTTGCTTCTCCCATGCTGCACTGGGTTCTTGGAAAGATTGATTGCAGACTTGTTATCAATCATCAGCTTCAGAGGTTTGTCTACTTCAATCTTCAGATCTTGCAGCAAGTTCAGAATCCACATAGTTTGGCATACAGTCAGAGCGCCTGCGATATATTCAGCTTCACAGATTGACAACGCAACAACAGGTTGCTTCTTGGAACACCAAGAAATAGGACCTCCCAGAAATTTGAATAAGTACCCAGAAGTATTTCTTATGTCCACTCTATCTCCACACCAATCAGAGTCTGAATAACTCAGAAGTTCTGATTCAATCTTTCTTCTAGACGGAAATAAAACTCCATACTTCAGAGTTCCCTTCACATACCTCAAAATCCTGACAACAGTTTGGTAATGAGACCACTTTGGTTTACTAATAAATCTGCTAACCATTTCAACTACATAGAAAATATCAGGTCTGGTATTACACAAATACCTCAGAGAACCAACCATCTGTTTGAAGGTTGTAGCATCCACATTCTCTCCATCAGAATCAGAGTCTAACTTCTGATTCGTATTAGTAGGTGTGATAGCAACTTTGCAATTCTCTAGCTCAAATCTCTTCAAAAGCTCTAGTTCATACTTCATCTGATACAAACCCTAAACCCTAAACATTATATATATATATATATATATATATATATATATATATATATATATATATATATATATATATATATATATATATATATAATGTTTATTAAAAAAGTAAATTTTTTATATATAAATTTTTTATTTAAAAATAAACCTATTGATTTATGCATCATATTTTATATTTAAATTTGAGTTTTTTAAATAATAATATTTAGTTGTGTTAGAATTGAGAAAGATTTGATTATGTTAGAATCCGAAAACATTTTGTAAAAATTGCATAAATAAATAATTACTTTATTTTAATATTGAAAACAAGCATCTTATGTGCCAAACTATTTTTCTAAATATACAAGGATGTCTCTTCTACTAAATAATATACCTTAATTTCATTCTTCAACCCATAACACCATATAAATCTCTTTCTTAAATAACTCATTGATTACCACGTTATGACTTGAAAATGATTTACAAATTCATTTTAACCCGTAATCTCTATCGTATAACAAAGTGTTTAGAAGTCACACTTTCTTCTAATTGAGTGAATGAATTCCTACTGTCTTACTAAAAAAGAAATTGCGTATAGCAAGAAGAATCATTCGTCCAAAGGTGCTTTTTTGAAAACCGGTCAAAGATTCGATTATATGCCTGGCCAGAAGACCGATGAGCCGTCTCAACAATAATTTATAAAGTTTATTGTTCTCTATATAGTTATTCTAAAATGGTAGTACAAGATAAAAACCATTTATTTATTTATGAAAAATTTTAAAAAAATATAACTCATCAACATAAATGTTTCTACCATTTTAATTAAAATTTATCTTTAAAATTATAGGTAATTAAGATAAATGAGACATAACAAAAAATATTCAAATACTTTATGTTAATATGGAGTGGGTAAAAAAAAAAAACATGATTAGAATATGTTTAAAAGAATTTTTAGTAAATTGTAATTGAGAAAAAATTACATAAGCCTTGGTGGATATTACTAATTTATGTTTTTCAATATTTTCCTCTTTAATAATTTAATATTCAATTTGAAGATTTATTATACTTTTTAAGATAGTTTATTTTCAATAATAATGTAGATAAAAATATTAATAATAACTACTATTCTTATTAAAATATAAAAAAATAGAATTACTATTTTACTAATTATTTTATTATATATTTAATTTTTTTATAAATTAATACATTTTCTATAATTTATTTAATACAATAAGTTATAAATAAATCATAACAAGACATCAATAAAAAAGGGAAAATAATTGTCATAGTTTCTTTAATTAATTATATTGGACAAACTTAGGCTTTGATGTTTTATAAGGAATAATTGCCACTTTAAAAAATGACTTGACATGTTCAAATAACTAGTAGTAATAAATATGGATAAATATAGTTTGTAGTACAAACAGCTTATATAAAAGATCACTTAAGATTTAAACGATTTACACTGTTAAAATATATATAAATACTAAACAACAATTATATATAATAATAACTATTTAGTTTTTAAAGAACTCTAACATAGTATAACTATTTATACTGATACGGAAAATTTGTCAAAAGTTGTTGTAATTTAACTTTTAGAATAAGATATAATATAACTTTTCATGTTTATTAATATTAGCACATATAACAAAACAAGTTCTTTTAAATATATTAAAAATATTTTAATTTACAAACTAAACCAATAAAAAATTCCATAGTTTTACTATTCTTTTATTTGTAACACAGAAATAAATTTTAAGAGATTAATTAAAATATATTATTAATGTAAAAATATTTTATATTGTCATTCAATTAAAATGAATTATTTTGACATATAAGTATAAAAGATGAGAGAAAAACTTATGAAAAGTAATTACTAGAATAATTTAATTATAACATATTATTATATTTTTAATTCTGATTCTTATGTGCCAAAATAATTAAATTTAATTGGATGTGACTTTTCACCAACAGTGTATTTCAATTAATGTTTAATTTTAAATATAATTTTATTATCTATTTAAATAATACACTTTAATATTAAATTAAAATATTAAATATAAATATTTTATACAAACCCGTACAACACACGGCTTCCTCCTGAGTCAGATAAGATAAGAAATAAAAATGAATCAAAAGAATAGAAGAAGAAACATGAAATGTTAAAATAATATTATTATTGATAATGTTGTAGGTTAAATGTGGGGAATGTTAATGGTAATTCATAATTTAAAATAAGAAATGAAAAATTGTATTGTATGTGGTTATTTAGAATAGTTTAGATATTTGATATATAATAGATAAATATTATATAAATGTATATAGGAGATGTAGTTTTAAATCAATTTAAAGTTCTAATCTATATAATACTCATGATCATATGATATGCATTATTTCAAAAATCATCTTTAATACAGGAAGAATGAGGAATAATAAATTCTCTCGAATAATATAAAATCAAAGTGGCTGTAACTAACTATCACATATGTATGAAGTAAGAACAAAATTAAAATAATATAAAACACAAAAATTATTTGATCTAATATCCGATTTTATTTATAAAAAACATAATTAAGGATATAACAAATTTTGACTTTTTGATCACTTAATAGTGAAATATCATAACATTCAAATCCCTAAATAAAAATAATTTTTTGTGATTTTTTATTAAATTGAAAATTTAATTTTTGATCGATATTATATTGGTTGATGTTGGTGCACAAAGAAGAGATGAAAGACAAAAAAATAAATTAAATGACGGCTATAAAAATAAGGAATAATAATTTACAATGAATTACATTGAGCTACCTCACTATGCTATTTATACACAAAATAAAATCCTAAATATCTTCTAACAAAGAAGTAAAAAGATATTCCTAAAATATAGATTAATATCCAAAAGATATTCCTAAAATATAGATTAAATCTAACACCATCCCTTAATTTATATTTGATCCAAAACTGACAACACCAATTCCATCTCTCAAGTAAAGAAATTGATCAGTCTTAATAGCCTTTGTTAGAACATCTGTCAGCTGCTTCTGGATGTTACAGTGCACAACTTCTAATATTCTGCTCTGAACTTGATTTCTCAGAAAGTAATATTTTGTCTCAATATCCTTGCTTCTCCCATGCTGCACTGGGTTCTTGGAAAGATTGATTGCAGACTTGTTATCAATCATCAGCTTCAGAGGTTTGTCTACTTCAATCTTCAGATCTTGCAGCAAGTTCAGAATCCACATAGTTTGGCATACAGTCAGAGCGCCTGCGATATATTCAGCTTCACAGATTGACAACGCAACAACAGGTTGCTTCTTGGAACACCAAGAAATAGGACCTCCCAGAAATTTGAATAAGTACCCAGAAGTATTTCTTATGTCCACTCTATCTCCACACCAATCAGAGTCTGAATAACTCAGAAGTTCTGATTCAATCTTTCTTCTAGACGGAAATAAAACTCCATACTTCAGAGTTCCCTTCACATACCTCAAAATCCTGACAACAGTTTGGTAATGAGACCACTTTGGTTTACTAATAAATCTGCTAACCATTTCAACTACATAGAAAATATCAGGTCTGGTATTACACAAATACCTCAGAGAACCAACCATCTGTTTGAAGGTTGTAGCATCCACATTCTCTCCATCAGAATCATAGTCTAACTTCTGATTCGTATTAGCAGGTGTGATAGCAACTTTGCAATTCTCTAGCTCAAATCTCTTCAAAAGCTCTAGTTCATACTTCATCTGATACAAACCCTAAACCCTAAACATTATATATATATATATATATATATATATATATATATATATATATATATATATATATATATATATATATATATATATATATATATATATAATGTTTATTAAAAAAGTAAATTTTTTATATATAAATTTTTTATTTAAAAATAAACCTATTGATTTATGCATCATATTTTATATTTAAATTTGAGTTTTTTAAATAATAATATTTAGTTGTGTTAGAATTGAGAAAGATTTGATTATGTTAGAATCCGAAAACATTTTGTAAAAATTGCATAAATAAATAATTACTTTATTTTAATATTGAAAACAAGCATCTTATGTGCCAAACTATTTTTCTAAATATACAAGGATGTCTCTTCTACTAAATAATATACCTTAATTTCATTCTTCAACCCATAACACCATATAAATCTCTTTCTTAAATAACTCATTGATTACCACGTTATGACTTGAAAATGATTTACAAATTCATTTTAACCCGTAATCTCTATCGTATAACAAAGTGTTTAGAAGTCACACTTTCTTCTAATTGAGTGAATGAATTCCTACTGTCTTACTAAAAAAGAAATTGCGTATAGCAAGAAGAATCATTCGTCCAAAGGTGCTTTTTTGAAAACCGGTCAAAGATTCGATTATATGCCTGGCCAGAAGACCGATGAGCCGTCTCAACAATAATTTATAAAGTTTATTGTTCTCTATATAGTTATTCTAAAATGGTAGTACAAGATAAAAACCATTTATTTATTTATGAAAAATTTTAAAAAAATATAACTCATCAACATAAATGTTTCTACCATTTTAATTAAAATTTATCTTTAAAATTATAGGTAATTAAGATAAATGAGACATAACAAAAAATATTCAAATACTTTATGTTAATATGGAGTGGGTAAAAAAAAAACATGATTAGAATATGTTTAAAAGAATTTTTAGTAAATTGTAATTGAGAAAAAATTACATAAGCCTTGGTGGATATTACTAATTTATGTTTTTCAATATTTTCCTCTTTAATAATTTAATATTCAATTTGAAGATTTATTATACTTTTTAAGATAGTTTATTTTCAATAATAATGTAGATACAAATATTAATAATAACTACTATTCTTATTAAAATATAAAAAAATAGAATTACTATTTTACTAATTATTTTATTATATATTTAATTTTTTATAAATTAATACATTTTCTATAATTTATTTAATACAATAAGTTATAAATAAATCATAACAAGACATCAATAAAAAAGGGAAAATAATTGTCATAGTTTCTTTAATTAATTATATTGGACAAACTTAGGCTTTGATGTTTTATAAGGAATAATTGCCACTTTAAAAAATGACTTGACATGTTCAAATAACTAGTAGTAATAAATATGGATAAATATAGTTTGTAGTACAAACAGCTTATATAAAAGATCACTTAAGATTTAAACGATTTACACTGTTAAAATATATATAAATACTAAACAACAATTATATATAATAATAACTATTTAGTTTTTAAAGAACTCTAACATAGTATAACTATTTATACTGATACGGAAAATTTGTCAAAAGTTGTTGTAATTTAACTTTTAGAATAAGATATAATATAACTTTTCATGTTTATTAATATTAGCACATATAACAAAACAAGTTCTTTTAAATATATTAAAAATATTTTAATTTACAAACTAAACCAATAAAAAATTCCATAGTTTTACTATTCTTTTATTTGTAACACAGAAATAAATTTTAAGAGATTAATTAAAATATATTATTAATGTAAAAATATTTTATATTGTCATTCAATTAAAATGAATTATTTTGACATATAAGTATAAAAGATGAGAGAAAAACTTATGAAAAGTAATTACTAGAATAATTTAATTATAACATATTATTATATTTTTAATTCTGATTCTTATGTGCCAAAATAATTAAATTTAATTGGATGTGACTTTTCACCAACAGTGTATTTCAATTAATGTTTAATTTTAAATATAATTTTATTATCTATTTAAATAATACACTTTAATATTAAATTAAAATATTAAATATAAATATTTTATACAAACCCGTACAACACACGGCTTCCTCCTGAGTCAGATAAGATAAGAAATAAAAATGAATCAAAAGAATAGAAGAAGAAACATGAAATGTTAAAATAATATTATTATTGATAATGTTGTAGGTTAAATGTGGGGAATGTTAATGGTAATTCATAATTTAAAATAAGAAATGCAAAATTGTATTGTATGTGGTTATTTAGAATAGTTTAGATATTTGATATATAATAGATAAATATTATATAAATGTATATAGGAGATGTAGTTTTAAATCAATTTAAAGTTCTAATCTATATAATACTCATGATCATATGATATGCATTATTTCAAAAATCATCTTTAATACAGGAAGAATGAGGAATAATAAATTCTCTCGAATAATATAAAATCAAAGTGGCTGTAACTAACTATCACATATGTATGAAGTAAGAACAAAATTAAAATAATATAAAACACAAAAATTATTTGATCTAATATCCGATTTTATTTATAAAAAACATAATTAAGGATATAACAAATTTTGACTTTTTGATCACTTAATAGTGAAATATCATAACATTCAAATCCCTAAATAAAAATAATTTTTTGTGATTTTTTATTAAATTGAAAATTTAATTTTTGATCGATATTATATTGGTTGATGTTGGTGCACAAAGAAGAGATGAAAGACAAAAAAATAAATTAAATGACGGCTATAAAAATAAGGAATAATAATTTACAATGAATTACATTGAGCTACCTCACTATGCTATTTATACACAAAATAAAATCCTAAATATCTTCTAACAAAGATATAAAAAGATATAACAATATCCTCTAAAAAGATATTCCTAAAATATAGATTGATATCCAAAAGATATTCCTAAAATATAGATTAAATCTAACACCATCCCTTAATTTATATTTGATCCAAAACTGACAACACCAATTCCATCTCTCAAACGAAGAAACTGATCAGTCTTAATAGCCTTTGTTAGAACATCTGTAAGCTGCTTCTGGATGCTACACTGCATAACTTCTAATATTCTGCTCTGAACTTGATTTCTCAGAAAGTGATATTTTGTCTCAATATCCTTGCTTCTCCCATGCAGCACTGGGTTCTTGGAAAGATTGATTGCAAAATTGTTTTCAATCATCAGCTTCAGAGGTTTGTCTACTTCAATCTTTAGATCTTGCAGCAAGTTCAGAATCCACACAGTTTGGCATGCAGTCAGAGCGCCTGCAATATATTCAGCTTCACAGATTGACAGCGCAACAACAGGTTGCTTCATGGAACACCAAGAAATAGGACCTCCCAAAAATTTGAATAAGTACCCAGAAGTATTTCTTCTGTCCACTCTATCTCCCCACCAATCAGAGTCTGAATAACTCAGAAGTTCTGATTCAATCTTTCTTCCAGACGGAAACAAAACTACATACTTCAGAGTTCCCTTCACATACCTCAAAATCCAAACAACAGTTTGGTAATGAGACCACTTTTATTTACTCATAAATCTGCTAACCATTTCAACTGCATAGCAAATATCAGGTATGGTATTACAAAAATACCTCAGAGAACCAACCATCTATTTGAAGGTTGTAGCATCCACATTCTCTCCATCAGAATCAGATTCTAACTTCTGATTCGTATTAGTAGGTGTGATAGCAACTTTGCAATTCTCTAGCTCAAATCTCTTCAAAAGCTCTAGTTCATACTTCATCTGATGCAAACCCTAAACCCTAAACATTATATATATATATATATATATATATATATATATATATATATATATATATATATATATATATATATATATATATATATATATATATATATATATATATATATGTAAATTTTTTACATATAAATTTTTTATTTAAAAATAAACCTATTGATTTATGCATCATATTTTATATTTAAGTTTGAGTTTTTTAAATGATGATATTTAGTTGTGTTGGAATTGAGAAACATTTGATTATGTTAGAATCCGGAAACATTTTGTAAAAATTGCAAAAATAAATAATTACTTTATTTTAATATTGAAAACAAGCATCTTATGTGCCAAACTATTTTTCTAAATATACAAGGATGTCTCTTCTACTAAATAATATACCTTAATTTCATTCTTCAACCCATAACACCATATAAATCTCCTTCTTAAATAACTCATTGTTTACCACGTTATGACTTGAAAATGATTTACAAATTCATTTTAACCCGCAATCTCTATCGTATAACAAAGTGTTTAGAAGTCACACTTTCTTCTAATTGAGTGAATGAATTCCTACTGTCTTACTAAAAAAGAAATTGCATATAGCTAGAAGAATCATTCGCCCAAAGGTGCTTTTTCGAAACCTGGTAAAAGAATCGATTATATGCTTGGCCAGAAGACCGATGAGCTGTCTCAACAATAATTTATAAAGTTTATTGTTCTCTATATAGTTATTCTAAAATGGTAGTACAAGATAAAAACCATTTATTTATTTATGAAAATTTTTAAAAAAATATAACTCATCAACATAAATGTTTCTACCATTTTAATTAAAATTTATCTTTAAAATTATAGGTAAATAAGATAAATGAGACATAACAAAAAATATTCAAATAATTTATGTTAATATGGAGTGGGTAAAAATAATTAACATGATTAGAATACGTTTAAAAGAATTTTGAGTAAATTGTAATTGAGAAAAAATTACATAAGCCTTGGTGGATATTACTAATTTATGTTTTTCAATATTTTCCTCTTTAATAATTTAATATTCAATTTGAAGATATATTATACTTTTTAAGATAGTTTATTTTCAATAATAATGTAGATAAACATATTAATAATAACTACTATTCTTATTAAAATATAAAAAAACAGAATTACTATTTTACTAATTATTTTATTATATATTTAATTTTTTATAAATTAATACATTTTCTAAAATTTATTTAATACAATCAGTTATAAATAAATCATAACAAGACATCAATAAAAAAAGGAAAATAATTGTCATAGTTTCTTTAATTAATTATATTGGACAAACTTAGGCTTTGATGTTTTATAAGGAATAATTGCCTCTTTAAAAAATGACTTGACATGTTCAAATAACTAGTAGTAATAAATATGGATAAATATAGTTTGAAGTACAAACGGCTTATATAAAAGAACACTTAAGATTTAAACGATTTACACTGTTAAAATATATATAAATACTAAACAACAATTATATATAATAATAACTATTTAGTTTTTAAAGAATTCTAACAAAGTATAACTATTTATACTGATACGGAAAATTTGTAAAAAGTTGTTGTAATTTAACTTTTAGAATAAGATATAATATAACTTTTCATGTTTATTAATATTAGCACATATAACAAAACAAGTTCTTTTAAATATATTAAAAATATTTTAATTTACAAACTAAACCAATAAAAAATTCCATAGTTTTACTATTCTTTTATTTGTAACACAGAAATAAATTTTAAGAAATTAATTAAAATATATTATTAATGTAAAAATATTTTATATTGTCATTCAATTAAAATTAATTATTTTGACATATAAGTATAAAAGATGAGAGAAAAACTTATGAAAAGTAATTACTAGAATAATTTAATTATAACATATTATTATATTTTTAATTCTGATTCTTATGTGCCAAAATAATTAAATTTAATTGGATGTGACTTTTCACCAACAGTGTATTTCAATTAATGTTTAATTTTAAATATAATTTTATTATCTATTTAAATAATACACTTTAATATTAAATTAAAATATTAAATATAAATATTTTATACAAACCCGTACAACACACGGCTTCCTCCTGAGTCAGATAAGATAAAAATAAAAATGAATCAAAAGAATAGAAGAAGAAACATGAAATATTAAAATAATATTATTATTGATAATGTTGTAGGTTAAATGTGGGGAATGTTAATGGTAATTCATAATTTAAAATAAGAAATGCAAAATTGTATTGTATGTGGTTATTTAGAAAAGTTTAGATATTTGATATATAATAGATAAATATTATATAAATGTATATAGGAGATATAGTTTTAAATCAATGTAAAGTTCTAATCTATATAATACTCATGATCATATGATATGCATTATTTCAAAAATCATCTTTAATACAGGAAGAATGAGGAATAATAAATTCTCATGAATAATACAAAATCAAAGTGGCTGTAACTAACTATCACATATGTATGAAGTAAGAACAAAATTAAAATAATATAAAACACAAAAATTATTTGATCTAATATCCGATTTTATTTATAAAAACATAATTAAGGATATAACAAATTTTGACTTTTTGATCACTTATTAGTGAAATATCATAACATTCAAATCCCTAAATAAAAATAATTTTTTGTGATTTTTTATTAAATTGAAAATTTAATTTTTAATCGATATTATATTGGTAGATGTTGGTGAACAAAGAAGAGATGAAAGGCAAAAAAAAAAAAAATTAAATGACGGCTATAAAAATAAGGAATAATAATTTATAATGAATTACATTGAGCTACCTCACTATGCTATTTATACACAAAATAAAATCCTAAATATCTTCTAACAAAGATATAAAAAGATATAACAAAATCCTCTAAAAATATATTCCTAAAATAAAGATTGATATCCAAAAGATATTCCTAAAATATAGATTAAATCTAACACCATCCCTTAATTTATATTTGATCCAAAACTGACAACACCAATTCCATCTCTCAAGCGAAGAAATTGATCAGTCTTAATAGCCTTTGTTAGAACATCTGTCAGCTGCTTCTGGATGCTACACTGCACAACTTCTAATATTCTGCTCTGAACTTGATTTCTCAGAAAGTGATATTTTGTCTCAATATCCTTGCTTCTCCCATGCAGCACTGGGTTCTTGGCAAGATTGATTGCAGACTTGTTATCAATCATCAGCTTCAGAGGTTTGTCTACTTCAATCTTCAGATCTTGCAGCAAGTTCAGAATCTACACAGTTTGGCATACAGTCAGAGCGCCTGCAATATATTCAGCTTCACAGATTGACAGCGCAACAACAAGTTGCTTCTTGGAACACCAAGAAATAGGACCTCCCAGAAATTTGAATAAGTACCCAGAAGTATTTCTTATGTCCACTCTATCTCCGCACCAATCAGAGTCTAAATAACTCAGAAGTTCTGATTCAATCTTTCTTCCAGACGGAAATAAAACTCCATACTTCAGAGTTCCCTTCACATACCTCAAAATCCTGACAACAGTTTGGTAATGAGACCACTTTGGTTTACTAATAAATCTGCTAACCATTTCAACTGCATAGCAAATATCAGGTCTGGTATTACACAAATACCTCAGAGAACCAACCATCTGTTTGAAGGTTGTAGTATCCACATTCTCTCCATCAGAATCAGAGTCTAACTTCTGATTCGTATTAGCAGGTGTGATAGCAACTTTGCAATTCTCTAGCTCAAATCTCTTCAAAAGCTCTAGTTCATACTTCATCTGATGCAAACCCAAAACCCTAAACATTATATATATATATATATATATATATATATATATATATATATATATATATATATATACTATATATATATATATATATATATATATATATATATATATATATATATATATATATATATATATATATATATATATATATATATATATATATATATATATATATATAATGTTTATTAAAAATGTAAATTTTTTATATATAAATTTTTTATTTAAAAATAAACCTATTGATTTATGCATCATATTTTATATTTAAATTTGAGTTTTTTAAATAATAATATTTAGTTGTGTTAGAATTGAGAAATATTTGATTATGTTAGAATCCGGAAACATTTTGTAAAAATTGCATAAATTAATAATTACTTTATTTGAATATTGAAAACAAGCATCTTATGTGCCAAACTATTTTTTAAATATACAAGGATGTCTCTTCTACTAAATAATATATCTTAATTTCATTCTTCAGCCCATAACACCATATAAATCTCCTTCTGAAATAACTCATTGATTTCCACGTTATGACTTGACAATGATTTACAAATTCATTTTAACCAGTAATCTCTATCGTATAACAAAGTGTTCAAAAGTCACACTTTCTTCTTATTAAGTGAATGAATTTCTACTGTCTTACTAAAAAAGAAATTGCGGTATAGCAAGAAGAATCATTCGCCCAAAGGTGCTTTTCGAAACCTGGTAAAAGAATCGATTATATGCCTGGCCAGAAGACCGATGAGCTGTCTCAACAATAATTTATAAAGTTTATTGTTCTCTATATAGTTATTCTAAAATGGTAGTACAAGATAAAAACCATTTATTTATTTATGAAAAATTTTAAAAAAATATAACTAATCAACATAAATGTTTCTACCATTTTAATTAAAATTTATCTTTAAAATTATAGGTAAATAAGATAAATGAGACATAACAAAAAATATTCAAATACTTTATGTTAATATGGAGTGGGTAAAAAAAATTAACATGATTAGAATATGTTTAAACGAATTTTGAGTAAATTGTAATTGAGAAAAAATTATATAATCCTTGGTGGATATTACTAATTTATGTTTTTCAATACTTTCCTCTTTAATAATTTAATATTCAATTTGAAGATATATTATACTTTTTAAGATAGTTTATTTTCAATAATAATGTAGATAAAAATATTAATAATAACTACTATTCTTATTAAAATATAAACAAAATAGAATTACTATTTTACTAATTATTTTATTATATATTTCATTTTTTATAAATTAATACATTTTCTATAATTTATTTAATACAATCAGTTATAAAAAAATCATAACAAGACATCAATAAAAAAGGGAAAATAATTGTCATAGTTTCTTTAATTAATTATATTGGACAAACTTAGGCTTTGATGTTTTATAAGGAATAATTTCCGCTTTAAAAAATGACTTGACATGTTCAAATAACTAGTAGTAATAAATATGGATAAATATAGTTTGAAGTACAAACGGCTTATATAAAAGAACACTTAAGATTTAAACGATTTACACTGTTAAAATATATATAAATACTAAACAACAATTATATATAATAATAAATATTTAGTTTTTAAAGAACTCTAACAAAGTATAACTATTTATACTGATACGGAAAATTTGTCAAAAGTTGTTGTAATTTAAATTTTAGAATAAGATATAATATAACTTTTCATGTTTATTAATATTAGCACATATAACAAAACAAGTTCTTTTAAATATATTAAAAATATTTTAATTTACAAACTAAACCACTAAAAAATTCTATAGTTTTACTATTCTTTTATTTGTAACACAGATGTAAATTTTAAGAGATTAATTAAAATATATTATTAATGTAAAAATATTTTATATTGTCATTCAATTAAAATTAATTATTTTGACAAATAAGTATAAAAGATGAGAGAGAAACTTAAGAAAAGTAATTACAAGAATAATTTAATTATAACATATTATTATATTTTTTAATTCTGATTCTTATGTGCTCAAAATAATTAAATTTAATTGGATGTGACTTTTAATCGATATTATATTGGTTGATGTTGGTGCACAAAGAAGAGATGAAAGACAAAAAAAAAAAATTAAATGACGGCTATAAAAATAAGGAATAATAATTTATAATGAATTACATTGAGCTACCTCACTATGCTATTTATACACAAAATAAAATCCTAAATATCTTCTAACAAAGATATAAAAAGATATAACAATATCCTATAAAAAGATATTCCTAAAATATAGATTAATATCCAAAAGATATTCCTAAAATATAGATCAAATCTAACACCATCCCTTAATTTATATTTGATCCAAAACTGACAACACCAATTCCATCTCTCAAGCAAAGAAATTGATCAGTCTTAATAGCCTTTG